>JAJOOR010040077.1:0-12286 GCA_036250505.1 Solanum acaule
CCCCCCCCCCCCCCCCCCCCCGGTCTCTCCCAAAAAAAAAAAAAACCCTTCTTTTAAGCCCAAATATATTTTAGTATCATCTATAATGGTCAGGTGAATCATATAGTCTTTTTTTTGTGTTAGTCCATTAATTTTTTTTAAAAAAATACTAAGTAATTTTGTTTAACCCATTATTATTTTAGGATCATCTGTAATGACCCGCTAAACCATATACATCTATATGATACACATCACTTTTTACACTTTCTTTATCTCAATTTGTGCGGGTTACTTTGACTTGACATAAAATATTTTTTTTAAAGGCGACTTTTAAAATTTGTGGTCTAAAATAAGTCATAGTTATTTATGTGGCTTTAAATCATTTTATTAAAGATAAAATAAACATTAAAGTTAAATTGTTACTAAATATAGAAATGTATCATTCTTTTTTAAATTGACTAAAATGAAAAGTGAATCGCATAAATTAGGATAGAGGGAGTAGAATTTAGCGGTCACAAAATACGAATTTAGGATGTTAGTTTTTGTGTATTAATCCATGAAATTTTGAATATATCATTGACGTCACTGTTTAGCCCAAATATTTTTTAGGATCATCCACAATTACTTAACCCATATTCATAACATCTACATGATACATACATGCTATTTTTATAGCATTTAGAGGTCATAAAACAGGAATTTAGAATTTTCTTAATGTTTCGTGTATGTATGTTCATTAATTTTTTAAAATATTACTCAAACACCTCTTTTTTATCCAATTTTTTTAGCATCACCCTTAATGATCTGGTAAATCATATTCTTAGCCTTTAGATGATTCATGTCATTTTTAAAAATAGAATTTAGAGGTTATAGAACACGATTTTAGGTTATTACGGATGATTCTACAAAATTTGGTGTATTTACAAAATATTCATAGGTGAATAATCACAAAAAATTAAGAAAAAAAAATTAAATTTCTATTTCCTAACCTGTAAACGTTAAAAAAATATTGTGAATTCTATACGAGCTATGAATATCATTCATTACTTAATTACGGATGGTCCTACAAAATTTGGAATCAAAAGATTTTGGACATGTATATCTATAAAATATTCATTGGCTAATGCTCATGAAAAGCTTAGAAAAAAATTCATAGACTTAATACAAAAGAAAAAGCAAGATGATCCTGGAGACTTGTTTATAGTGATGACTCATAAACTCCAAAAAAAGAGACGCTGCCCCTAAGAAACTATGAGTATCTTATACTAAATTCTTACGAACGGACCTACAAAATTTAAGTTTAAATATAGTCGATCCGACATATTTTTAAAAAATCATAAACTTAACTAATAAAAAAGTTAGATAATTCTAAATTTTTATTTTATTATATATAAACTCCACAAAAAATAATAATTCTGCATCCAGAAAACTATGAATATCATTTACTAGATTATTACACATAATAAAATATTTTTTATTAAAGATAGACATATCTCGAACTCAAGAATTCTGATTAAACTATGCTCCAAAGTTAAAAGTCACTATAGAAAAAAGAAATAGCTACCCACGACACTATTATTAAAGCAAAAGAGACAAACGTGGTCCAATGATATTAACATGTTATTTATTTCACAAGTTTTCATGGTCCTCCTTTTAATTTGGAAATATCTAAATGGATGGTTTTCACATCTTCCCTCTTGTCCACAATATATTGTATTTTGATTATTTTTTTTGCATACATCATAAAACCATTTTGTAATTTGAATATAAGAATATTTGATATTTATCATTTATCTCTTTTAAAAAATAATAAAAATTTGAGGGGTAAAATAAAATTCTTTTTTCAAAAAATTAAGTATCATTATTTTTTTTGAGTTTCTTATCCAAATTATCAAGTGTTTACGTTTCTTACTTTACTTATCACATCAACTATTTATCAAAAATTTCCCAAAATTAACTAATCGAGTTAACAATTTCCGTATACCAAATATTACTCCCTCAATCCTGACACACTTTTTTTTGTCAATTCCAAAAAGATAAATAATATATTTTTATATTTAGTGACAATTTAACTTTAAAATATTTATTTTACTCTTAATAAGATGATTTATAACCACATAAACATGTATAACTTGTTTTAGACCACAAATCTCTCTTAAAACTCTATATCAAATCAGTCAATATCATATAAAATTAAAACAGTAGAAATCTTATAATTTAAAAAATGAATAATTAAACCTAGACCACAATAGTCAACACTGTTGACTCCAAGTCAATTTAGGTAATTATATTTTCTAAAAAAAAGAGAGAGAGAGAGAGAGAGAAGATACTCATACTATATTTCCACAATTCCAAAAAGCCAATAGTCAAATTATTACACTATATGATAGGTCCACAATCCACTTCCATCTTTCTTTTCAAATCTTATAACCTCCAAAAAAACCTACCAAAATAAATTTTAAAAAATCCAAATAAAAATGCCTACCGGAGAAAATTCCGACCATATTTCTCAAGAACCAAATAATATATTTCTTCTTGCTAAAATTATCATCAATTCCTTAAAAATTTCTCTATTTTCCACCAAAAAAATTTCATTTTTAATTTTCTGTTTCCTTTCATTTCCACTCTCTTTTTTTCTCCTCTTATTATCCTTCCTCACTTTCCCTTTAAAAAATAGAATTCAACATCTTGAAGAAATATCATTATTTTCATCTATACATGTTGAGTCCGAACATCTATTAGAAGAAGCAAATGAAGAAGCTAAGTCTTTGCTATTTTTGAAAATTCTATTTCTCTTTCCTACTTTTTTACTCTCCTTTTTTACCGCGGCCACTGCAGTAAATGTCGCGTTTTCCGTATGTTCCAACGGAAAACCGACTATCCTAACGGCTTTTACTGCAGTCAAAGCCGTTTGGATACGGGTCGGGGTTACTACGATGTGCGTTTACGTGATCATGCTAGCGTGTACCATTGTGCCCAGGATGCTCGTGGCGTTACTCGAGACCCGCCCGTTTGTTCGGGTGGTTGTTGAGGTTATCGGGTCGGGTTTGGAGCTCCATATGATGGCGGTTACGAGCTTGGCTCTCGTGGTATCGGTTAACGAAGAAATGTACGGGTTTGATGCGATTCGGGTCGGGTCGGGTTTGATGGAGGGGAAACGGGTATGCGGGTGGGTTTTGTCCGGGTTGTTTGTTTTGTTCTCGGGTTTGGTTCGTGACACGATGGCCATGGCGATGACGATGACGATGGACGGTTCGAATTTCAAGAGGGTTGAATCAACGGTTGTGATTAACTTGTTGTGGGATAATATGGTTTGGATTTTTTTGTATGCTTTGATGGTTCAATGGAGCTTTGTTGTTACAACTGTTTTTTACTTTGATCTAAAAAAAAGAGATTCCATAAAAAGTGATAGAGATAGTGAGAATAGTTTAGTATAAAAAAAATATTATTTGTATGTAGTATTGTTGTAGTTAGTATAAGATGTAGGATTTGTATTTACGACGTAAATAAGTCGGATACTGAATTCAAATTTTGTGAATTCGAGAGTTCAAAATTCTATCACAGTTCATTTAATTTATCGATTTCGAGATATAAGACGCAACTGTTTTGTAGGTAAGGATCAAAACAAACGAATCCACGTTGAACTCTGGATCTACTCATTTCAGCATCAGAAAATTGATTGAGTGGTGGATTTTAATGATGAAGACAAAAGCCGAGTTTTCTTTTTACTTGAAAGAGAAATGTATGTATACTTATCTATTGAATATTTTAATATTGTATCAAGTTCAATCGTTTAAGCTGAAGATACAAATTCAAATAAATATATAAGTTGTATATTTTCGTCCCCTCATATAATGATCGAAATTTCTTTATTCTTAACTTGCAAGTTAAAAGTGATGAGTATAAACTTAGGTACCTTTTGTATTGTGCCTTTAGACATGTCATTCTTGTGTTGTCTTTAGAACATGTCCTACGTTGTTTCAGAAGAAAAGTAAGAATTTCAAAATGACTTCAAAAAAAAAAAAAAAAAAAAAATTAACCATTTTTATTGGATTTTGTTCCAAATATTTTTGGTTCCAAATTCTTTTAAGAGAATCATATTCTCTCATGATAAAAAGTTAGTCATGTCTACTTTAAGTATGTATGGGAATAATATATGACTCAGTAATAAAGAGTTTTCATTCACTTTTCATAGCTCGAAATTCAAGAATATCATTAACAAAAAAATGAATTTCAATTATTTTTCTTAATTATGAACTTCTCAAAGTGTATGTATTTTTTATTTTTTTTTCAAAGTGTGTATTGTATAAAATTCTATGCAAATTTAATTGTCTTTAATTTTGTCACGTATTGTAAAGCTTCAAATTTATACAAATGCATGCATATACTTCATAAAATAAATTTTAAATTGAACGAAAATGACAATTATTATCTCTTATTGGTCAAATACACAGGGGCAGAGCTACCTAAGGCAACCAACACCATTCGTCGAAAAATTATATTGTAATTTGTATATATAGGTCAAAATTTGATTAATAAATATATATACAAGTGTTGACACTTCTTAATACAAATTGAAGATTTAGTGTAATGATTACGAGTTTGAAAAAATTGCTTGAGGTTGTATGTTCTATCCCGGATAGCAACACTGCTAGTAAAAATTATTATCACATAAACACAGAATATAGAAAAAATATATTCTATCAGTACACTGAATTTAAACTCAATTTAGGACATATAAGCAATGGGGCCATAAATTAATTATCCTCAACTAGTTAGTTAAGCTTGAGTTGTCATAATGAGGGCATGTTGATTTCTCTTCTTAATTATATTTTGTGCGAAAATATAATAGTTTTTAAATTACAAATAATAACAGAAATTTAAGTTGTAAATCATACATTTTTATTTAATAGTTCCCAATATTTTTTTGTTCGTACGAAAAAAAAAGTTCTAAATAATAAAGTAAAGAAAAAATTCGCGCCAAAAAATTATATTAAAGAAGTAAATTATACTAAACAAACTCTATATAACAAGTTCGATAAAAAAAAAGTATATAAAAATTTCAAACTTATACTAACTCTTTCATTTGGAAAATTACCTACTCAATTAACTTGATGAGGGGTAAAATAACTGTCATTCTAGTCATGAAAGATTTACCATTATTTTAGCCACTAAATTTACAATTATTATTTTTGTGAACCTTTTTTGGGCAAGTGGAGAACTTTTGAAAAGTCAAAAAAAGGACAATACTAAAGATTTTTCTTACGAAGCAATATATTTTTTTTGCAATGAAATCCTTGTAGTTTGGAACCTCCATTATATATACATGAAACTCTACAAGTAAAACTCCAATTTAGTTGTTTTAAAGTATTAGGCTTTTAAAAATAGACAATTATATGATTAAATTTACCCTAGAGTTGTGGTAAATAAATAATTTCGAAATGATACTTATATTAAAGTTGTAGTGTGTCTCAAAATAGGTCGTATGTGTAGATATTTACTTTTAAATATATTTTTTAAATTATGTTTTTCTTTATTATCTTTATTTTGACTTTAGCTTCATTTATCGTAATTATTATTTTCTTATTTATCGGTAATGTAATCTATTACCATTAACATCTTCATTATTATTGCTACTATTAACTATTGTTGTTATCATCATAATACTAATTATTATTGTTTTATTCCCAATTAAAAAAAGTTGTAAAGCTAAAAAGGAATGGAAAAGAGAAATCCTAAAGGACAAAGTGCACATGGGCCAAATTGACAACAAAACAAAGACGGGAGCCTAATTCTAAGGACCTAGACTTTAGCCCATTAGTCAAGGCCCGGGCCCATCAAAATTAATTTGAATAATACAAGACATTATTCAAATTCAACCATCAAAACCTAATGAGAATTATCGAGATAAATAAAAGTAAATATTACATGAATTTCATATTGTTAAGAACTAATTACATCATATTCATATTCTTTTCCAAATTACAAAAATTCCTTAAAATTATAGGATCTCGAATGCATCAGCAAAATCTGCGGATATAGCTCACAGGATGTATCCGAGACGGGAGGGATGTATCCGAGAGGTAATAGGGTTATATCCGAGGGGGAGGGATGTATCCGAGAGGGGATAGAGATGTATCCGAGAAGGAATTTTTGTAATTTTTTGAATGATAGGGAAGTTTAGAAATTGTCGTAAAATAAGATATGTATTTATGTAATTTTTTCATAAAAGAAACACACAAGATCTTTAGAGGGTCATTTTCTTCTATTCAAATTCTAAGTGGCCATAAGAGATTACTTCTTCAAATGCCTTGAATCCTATGGGACCTAATTATATATGTGATTCTTCAGATGCCTTGAACTTTGTAAAAGTTTGTTTGTGTTGAATATTTACATCAAGTCGATAGACATACAATGTCTTTAAGAATAAACGTCTCTCGTTTAGTGATGTGACTAAAGTTTATTTGCAGTTGATCTTTCATGTTTTCTTCATCTAAAGAGAAGATGATATGAGAGCATTGTTACTTTATACAACATATCAATATAATTTCACAAGTAGGATAATGATACGTAATCAAACCTTTGACATCATCACCCATTATTAAGATCTATAAAAGAAATGAACTTCAATCCTAAAACTCCATGGACAATTTCTTATTGTATGAAAGATTCAAGAATTCTGAAAATAATTGATGGTATGTGGGCTATTAATTAAGTATTTCACCTAGCTAGCATGTCTGATTTATTTAAACATGAACCAAAGTACTTAATTATATTTCTAAAATCATTTGTTGACTTTTTCAAATTTGAACATGGTTAGAGTAATCTAATATATGGTTCTGCATGTTCCATAACTCTTTTATTCATTTTCAATACTGATCGTGAAATACTATGAGCAACAAGTTGTAGAGGTCTGAATTCAAAGCTTTTTTCTTTTGCCATAAATATTGTTTAGTATTATTTCTTCGAGTAGTTTTCCACACGTAGGCACTAGGACATACAACAAAGGGAGGAAAAGAGAGTAAAATAGGTCCAAACATTGACCTATTACAAATTACATAATCATCTTGAGCTAGACTCACTTTTGTTTTACTTTTTGTACAAATGATAGAGACGTAATCAAATCGAGCTGACAATTCACATTGAAAAGTACATAGTCATAATCGACACAAATTGATGACTCGTTCATACTATATGACTTAGCTTCCTCGTTAAAAACCAACAATTGTAACGTATCGATCGATCTCGATTAATTTGTACCATCAATAATTAATGGTAAATTATAGATCTTGCTATATTCAATACTTTCTTGTAATTCAATAATCTCTTCTTCCCCTTTTTCTTTCTTGCAATGAAAATATAAAACTGTATAATTCACTAACTCAAACACCTTCAATAAACAAGAACCATTAACCAAAATCAACATTGAATTCTTGTTATTAACATTCCATTTCTTAATAATAATTTGAGTACCCCAAAAAATAAATAAAGCCAATAAATTGAACACAATATTTAAAATAAACCCTTTCATCTCATTTCCCTTAATTATTTTTCTAGCTTTTCCAAGAGCCATAACTCCATAATTACCTTCTTCAACAATTGAAACCACTAAGGCCATCACCCAAACGATCGATAAATAGAGATAAATAATATACGCGAATATCGCGAAAATAATAACCATCGAAAAATCATATAAGTTAGAGGTAGCTAAAAAAGGTGTTGCCATGGAAAAACAAAAGAAAAAATATCCAATAACAATAATTGTGGTGTAAAACATTGTGAAAAATAGCCTTTTGCATGATTTTAAAATCTTGATACCTAAATCTTTGAAATTTAAAGTTTTATTAAAGTATGATATAGAAGAAATTAAAATTATTGTGTTGGTGGAGAAAATTGAGATGAATAAATAGGAAAAAATTAATGAAAAATCAATGGCTAAAACAAGTTTAAAATTTTGGTTAATACTAGAAAGTAGACTACTTAGTGAAGAACCATTTATACTAGAAATAGGAATGAAGGATTCTTTAATAAACATATCTCTTAACAAAGAATCAGAGGTGAATTTGAAACATAAAAAGAATATTGAGGTGAAAAGAAGATAAAAAATGGTAATTAATCCCATGATTTTTCCATTTATTGGAATAAGTTGAATGGATTCTTTTAAAATTCTCACAAAACCAAAAAACTTGCAAGAAAAATTCATTTTTTCTTCTTCTTGATGTTCTTGAATTTTTTAGATAATTATGATTTAAGAAGATCTAGATAGTGAGTTTGGATTTTTGTACTTTTAATTCAAAATCCATACATTTTATAAGCATTTGAAGATTTTGAAAGTATAAAGCCTTTTGAAGTTGTCAATGGAAGTAGAATTATGCTGTTTTTATTTTATTTATATATATGAGGTCTTTGTTTGAAGTAGTCCCTTTTAAGACTACTATAGGCTGATTTATGCAAATATCTTTGTATAAAGTTTTTTCTTTTTATGAATTTTATCTTTATTTTAAAAGGTTGTATGAATATAATATTTGATAAAATATTTTTCAGATAATGTTAGATTCAATTTTAATATTTGTTTATATATATTTTAATCTTATAGCAAAATATTAAACAATTTTGTAGTAACTTACAAAATTTTAAATTATAATCTAATGCTTTCTTATAAGATAATCAGTTTGCTTAAAATTGATTTCTGTACTGTGATCTATAAAGTTCATAATTTACAAGAAAAAAAAACCGTTGTTTACTGAATAGCTTTCCCAAAATGGGACAACCGACAAAAAGTTCATCAATTTATAGAAGTATTGGTGATATACAAGAATGGTCTTAGGACCTGTTTGGCCATAGATTTCCCAAGTAATATTTGGGAGAAAAATTGGCAAATAGTGTTTGTCCATACAATTGGTCATTATTTGACAAATACTTTTGGCAAATATCCCAAATTCCCAAATACTACTTTTTTCTAGTATTTGGGCTAAATCTCATTATTTGAGATCTTTTAAAAATTGAAATTTTACACCAAATTTTTATCTTTTTACAAAAACACCCTCTATAGTAGTTGTTTGCATTGTATTACATATTTTTTTACGTGAACACCAAAGTAGTGATGAAATATTCAACGAATATGAAAGTGATGATATGATTGTTGATGAAAATGATGAACAATCGGTTCAAGGTAACAAAGTCATGTGTTTTTTCTACTTCACGATGTATGGAGCACTCACTCCAAAACTACCACATTGCTCCAGTGTCATGGACACTACTTGTTATTTGTTGCAACGAAGATCCAATTAACTTGTAATACAAACTTATTGTTAGTTTTGATAGTTTTTAAAACTTACGGGTATAAATCATATTTTCTAAAAAAGTGAAATGTGTTTCCCAAATACTATGGCCAAACACATGGTGAAATTTCACCCAAATTTTCACCTAAATAATATTTGCCAAGAATATTTGGAAATCTATGGCCAAACGCTAGCTTAGAGGCGAGTCTTCAAGAACAAAATATCGTTCATTCTGTATTCTTAATATACTTAGAATTTTTTTTGAATAACTTGGTAAGAAACAATCAAATTTAAAGAGTATTTTTAAAACTAGAAAATTAAAATTAGTAGAGAAAATAGAATCAGAAACAAATTAGAAATAATATACAAAATATTTTTCTCAAAGAAGAAAATCAAGCCCACTAAATGCACAGTGTCCCCTTAAGGAAATTATTTCCCTCAAGTGTCCGAGGTTAATGGAATAAACCCTCCCAGGATAGAACGATCTTACTCACCGGCGTATCGGTACCTAAAACCACAGTGTCAGCGAACCACTCAACAACAGTAAAGTACACTTTGAAAACTAGATTTAGTACTAGTAGAAGAAGTCCAGAAAATTGGTTCTTTTAAAATTAGAGGAAATCCCTCAATTTATAGAAAACAAATGGTAGTGTGGAAATGTTCTTATTGTGCCTTACCGGAAATGCCACAACCCTTTGGAAAAGTTACAACATTTCATAAAAGTCACAACTTTTCATAAAAGTCACAACTTTTCATAAAAGTCACAATTTTTCATAAAAATCGCAACTCTTCATTTTCCATTCACATCTTTTAAAACCCAACACAAAACTCGAGTCCGGAGCCAAAAGGGTAAAAAAAATTGTCAAAAATTCCAAAAGGGTACATCAATTTTTTTTTTAACCAAAAGGGTAAAATTGCTCCTGAGGGAGCGATATTCTTCGGAGAAAATTAACTCCGTTAAAATAAACAAAAATCGCTGCCCCAACAACGATTTTGTCGATTTTTTTTTATTGTTTATCTCTTAAAATCGCTGCCTTAGCAGTGAATTTGTCAAATTTGTTTTTTTTTTTTAAAAAAAAATCTCTGCACTGGCAGCGATTTTGTCAAATTTTAATTATTATTTTTTAAATAGCTGCTTCAGAAGCCTTTTTTAAAAAAAATTATTAATATCGCTCCAATAGCAGCGATTCTCTTTTATTTTTTTATTTTTCTTTTTAATTTTTTTCCAAAACTTCGTTTTAAAAAAAAGTTTAAAGACATAACGCTTTGGAAAAATAAAAGTTTGGTAGCGATTTCTTTTTTTTTGGAGCGATATCCTTTGGAGAAAATTAACTTCCTTTACTCCGTTATGGCAGCGATTTTGTCAAAAAAAAAATTTCTACATAAAATCGCTGCTATAGCAGCAAATTTTTGCCAATTTTTTTTCAAAAAAAAAGAAATTGCTGCACCGGCAGTGATTTTGTTGATTTTTAAAAAGTAAATCGCTGTTCCAGCAACGTTTTTTCTTTTTTTTTACATAAAGAAATTAAATTAAAGTCGCTGCAATTGCAGCGATTTTCTTTATAATTCTTTAAATTTATTTATTTATTTTTAAATAGCTGCTGAGCAGCGTTTTATTCCAAAACTTTTATTATTTCAAAGCGTTTTGTCTTTAAACTTTTTTTTTAAAAAGAAGTTTTGGAAAAAAATTAAAAAGAAAAATTAAAAAATAAAAGAGAATCGATGCTATTACAGCGATATTAATTTATTTTTAAAAAAAAAAGGCTGTTGAAGCAGCCATTTAAAAAATAATAATTAAAATTTGACAAAATCGCTGCCGGGTGCAGCGATTTAAAAAAAAAAAAAACAAATTTGACAAATTCGCTGCTAAGGCAGCGATTTTAAGAGAAAACCAATAAAAAAAATCGACAAAATCGCTGTTGGGGCAGCGATTTTTGTTTATTTAATGGAGTTGACGAAATTAATTTTCTTCGAAGGATATCGCTCCCTCAGGAACGATTTTACCCTTTTGGTTAAAAAAATAAATGATGTGCCCTTTTGAATTTTTGGTAATTTTTTTACCCTTTTGGCTCCGAACTCCACAAAACTCCAAGTTTAACTAGTGCCCCTCTTCAATCCCTCATACAATATTTTGATTTTTAACTTTGAAGAATTACCCATAGAACAAACGAAGGTAAAAAATCAATACCAACCATTTGCAAGTGAGTTGATATAATTTTCATAGGTCCAAACTCATACATTAAAAAAGAATAATTTCTATAAGTTAATTTGTTCTTATTGTTTGTTTCATCAAATTTTCAAAATTTATTTATTTTGAAGAGTGCATTTTGTGAGAAATATTTTCTAAAAAAAAATACTTTTCGCAAGCTAAATTTTGCAACATAACTGTTTCTACTGTTATTTGTACGTTTAATAGACTTTTAAATCTCTAGAAAATTAAGTTAATTGTGATTAAGACAAAGTCAACTACGAAAAGGTCAAAAGAATATAGTCACTAGTCAGTTATAGTAATTTCTAGGAAATAAATATTCAACTATCAATTATATATATTTATTACTATATACTATATACAATAAGTGGGAATATCTACTATTTACCACATGACAAGTGTTAGATGATATGTGTTTGATAGTGCTGTACATTCTTCTTTTATGGTTGTACCTTTAAAATTTATATTATTGGACAATTTAACACCATTAATTACCTACTACTTTATTAGCCCAAAAGTTTGACCTCATTGTCATATGAATTTGAACAAATTATATATTATTAAAAGTTACATAAAAGATGCTATAAATCACAATAATTAGCAATTAAAAATATTTTTAAATCATACAAGAAATTTGGTTGACTAATTGGAATAGAATAAGTAACATGTACTATTTGAAAATAACGTCAAAATTTCTAGAATTCACAATAAATTAACAACTGAAAATATTTATGATTGTTCACGTGAATTGAAACATGAGTAACCTATATTATTCAAAACTAACGCAAAAATACTATAAATCACAACAATTTAATAA
>JAJOOR010040079.1:0-11717 GCA_036250505.1 Solanum acaule
TTTAAGATAATTAAATCATTGAAAATATTTTTAGAAAGAATCCATGGCTTGGAGTGAAAACCCTAGGTTTTGGAGACTTTTCTACTTTGAAATTGAGAGTTTGAGGACTTCATGGATGAAAGCTAACCATGAATCAAAGACCACCATACCTTAGGTGAACAAATCCAACAAAATTGTGTGAGAAAGCCCCCCTCTTCAAGCCCTAACTTGATCTTCTTCTTCTTCTTCAATGGATTTTTTAGAGAGAAGATTTTTGGAAAGGGTTAAGTTGGTTATGATTTGGGTAGTTGAGATTTATGAAGTATATGAGGTGGTTAAAGGCTTAAAAGTACTTATATAAGTCTATATAAACAATATAAAATGACCTCACTTCAAACTAACCTCAAAAGGAATTACCTAAAATGCCCCTCCCTTGGCCGAGATTTGGCAGATTTTGTAGGAATGACCTGCGCCTGGGACCTACGGTCCGTAGGTGGGCCTACTGGCCGTCCTGCAGGTCCGTAGGTCATGACCTGTAGCTCAACTGTGAGGGCTTGACCCATGACCCCCACCTATGGGGCGTGGGTCCACTTACTGGCAGTAGGTGGCCCTTTTTTGGGCAGTCTTGGGGACTCTTGGGGGTTAGGCTTTAAGGTCCTCATCAAAGACCCTTGGTTTATCCTTGAGGGGTTGTACTTTGATGTTTAACCCCTAAACCCCTCATCCTAAGTTCGGGAAGTCATTCTACAATTCTAAACCACACATCAAATTCAAAAACTCTAACGTAAGGCTCTAGTTTCACCAACTAGTTTTCTGGGTGTTACACTTAACTAGGTTTCCCACTAGTCCACAGTTCAAAAAAAGAAGTCTTTGGAACTACTTTACTAGAAACCCTATTAAGTAAGTAAATGAAAGTCCTTAAAGCATACATCCACAATGAAAGAGGTGTAAAGATGAATTACTTAACATACTCTTAACCATGTCCATTAATGTACGATTACGCCTTTCTGCTACACCATTTTGTTGTGGTGTTCCAGGCATTGTGTATTGAGTACATATGTCATACGTTTCGAGGAATTTAGCAAATGGACCTGTGTGTTGTCTATTTTCATCATATCTTCCATAATATTCACCACCTCTATCTGACCTGATTGTTTTCACCTTTCTATCTAGTTGTCTTTCAACCTCAGTATTAAAGACCTCCAAGGCATTTATCGCTTGAGATTTTTTATGCATCAAATAGACATACCCATAACGTAAAAAATCATCAATAAAAGTGATAAAATATTTTTCTTTACTAAAAGATGTGATATCGAAGGACCACATATATCAGTGTGTATAATTTCAAGAAGTTGTGTGCTTCTTGTGGCTCCTTTCTTTTTGTGTCTTGTATGTTTTCCTTTAATACAATCCACACAAATGTTAAGGTCTATAAAATTCGAATTTGAAAGAATTTTATTCTTAACTAATCTTTCCAATCTTTCTTTGGATATGTGACCTATACGTTTGTGCCACAAGAAAGAAGATTGTTCATTCACCAAACTTTGTTTGGTTCCAATAGTATGATGTAGAGTTAAGAGTGTTTCGGCAAATAGATTATCAAGATTTAGTTTGTATAAGTTATCACAAAGAGTACCAGCACCAATTAGATAATTATGTTTAAATAAACTAAAACATCCATTACCGAAATTAATAGAGTATCGAGTCTTATCTAACTTAGACAAAGAAACTAAATTTCTCGAAAGAGAAGGTACGTAACAAGTTTCAAGTAAATCTAAGTGACGCACAATATCAAGGATCAAAAGGTAAGTCCATATAGCATTAACTGGAGCCTTCACTATATTCCTCATATAAACATATCTTTCATTCTGGTTTATGGGTTTGTGTTGTAAGGAATCCCCGCATCGTATTAGAAACATAAACAGTACAACCAGAGTCAATCCACTAAGTATTATAAGGAACTTCAGTTAAATTTGATTCGAGACATGTAAAAGCACTAGGCTTATCTTTCTTCTTGAGCCATGCCTTAAATTTCAGACAATCTTTCTGAAAATGTCCAGATTTTCCACAGAAATGACACTTATCATTCTTGTGTTCCTTCTTACGTACTTGAGAGGAGGACTCACTCACATTATGGTGCCTCTGATTTCCCTTAGCATGTTTCTTTCCTTTCTTTCCAGCTCCTTGATGACTTACAAAGTTGATGGAGTGGTTCCTTGATTCTTGAGCCTTATTTCCTCCTAAACCAACATTTCGTACAATTCATGCATGTTCCATTTGTCTTTCATGGTATTGTAGTTCATTTTGAAAGGGTCGTACTTAGACGGTAATGAGTTGATGATGAATTGTACAAGGAAATTTTGTTTCACTTTCATTCCCAAAGACGTAAGTCTTGCTGCTACATTTGTCATTTCAATGACATGCTCATACTTGTTACGTGAACCATCAAACTTCATGGTGGTCAAAGTATCCATTAGCATCCCAACAAGAGACTTATCAGCAGTTTGAGAGGATTCTTCCACAAGTTTCAGAAAAACTTTTGTATTTTCAGTTTTGGGAAGAGTTGTCCTAATGTTGCCCGCAATATTCATTCACATAAACATTATGCCTAATCTATTAGATCGATCCAATGCTTATAATATGACCTATTTTCAGTACTGCTAGTTTCAGTAATAGTAGTTGCCTTCTCAATGTAAAATGCAACATCAAGATCTAAAACTCTGAGATGGAATTTGATCTGTTCCCACCAATTTGAGAAGTTAAGACCGTTATAGTTCATAACAGAGGCAGAGTACGAATGAAGAGCAAATGCTACAAATAACATGCTCATTTGTTTTTACTTTGAGTTATGAATTTAAACATACTATCAAATTCAGAAATTATTTATAAATTCTTAAATGTATATTGATGTCCTCCTTTGGGCGAAACATCAAAATACAACTTTAGATATAATGTTGCTTAATGTGAATTTAACGTAATTCAATAATTTTTAATATGTCAATCAATAATATTTATTATCTTTGGATAAATAAATAAAACTAACGACACATCTAAATTATCTCCTTAATGTTAAATGGTTATAAAAAAAATCAATCTTTGGTTGATCCATAAATATCTTATAACCAAAAACTTCAATTTACCCATAAGAGTTATATTGGTTATAAGCATCAAAATCAATGAGTAATTGAACATAAGTTTAATTATTTATTTTGGAATTATTTATTCATAAAGATTTGACCACTTTGGTGATTAACGAATCACATATACATAATTCCAAAAATAAAATACATCATAATAGTAAATAATTATTTCCCTTAATAGTAAACACCTTTATATGGCAAAATTAGTATAATAATAAGGGATAATAACATTATGCATATATGAATCATAATATATACAATGATGCTATAAAGCAAACAAATTATGGATCAACACTTCACTATTTAATTCACATGACTTCTTTTGAAGGTCATTACTAACATTTATTTCCCAAAGCAGCCATACAATTAGGTCAATACTCATTACCGTTTTCAAATAAAGACAATATTAATTCTATAGAAAATCAGTAGTTCTTAAACCAGACTCTTGATACCACATGTAAGGATTTAATGGATCGTGAAAAAATAAACAATCTAAACATTCATAAATCCTATCAGTTATTCAGGATCGTAGAACTATATGATTTTACATAAATCTATTACCATAATAATTCAGTCAAGAATACATATTCGCATCAGCCATAGTGTTTTTTCTAGAATCTTGACTTGAATTGAGTGGAAGTCTTTTTCTTTGTTGTTCTTCAGAAGTTGTTTCTCTCTCTTGCCTTATACTTTATGAATAACTTTGATGGATATGACTATATCTTTATGGTAGAGAGAAGACCTTTTAATAAGAGAGTTTTTAACATTATTCCCACTTTCCATCATGGTGAGTAGTGGAGATGATGGGTAGTTTTAAAACTACCAAGTAACTCCCCACTTAATGGGTAGTTGGAAGTTACTAGGTAACTTCTCCACTTCTCCACACATGTTTAGGATTTAACTTATATTAATTATTAAACCAAAATATAATTACGTGGGCCATAGAAATTTACATTAATATGTCTATTCTTCCTTGGCACAAACAAGTTTTTGAAAACAGATTTTTTCAAAGATAAAAAAAAAAATCACTGTCTCAATGGAATTTTGCTCAAGAACAGTCGGAGGACCTGATTGAGTTATCATTGTTCTTGGTTATTGCTAGGGTTTATATTTCAGTGCTTAAACTTGTAAGATCTATTCCTAAGATATAAAAGAAGTAGATCAATTTTCAATTCTACAACATCATAACCAAGTTTAGCTAGAGTTAGCTATGTTGGGTTCTTAAAGTCTAAATTGACTAGAGTTAGTTGGTTCAGTGGGCAATAGAGTTATTGCTTAGTTCTTTTGCTTGTAGTAGAGTTGCTACAACAAGGGAGAAAGGATTAAGAGTTTGATTCCTAAATTACTATAGATTTGTAATCTAAAGTCTTTGCTCCGTTATGAGTGAAATGGAGTTGAGTTGAAATCCTGTGAGACAAGTCATGATTTTCTCCTCCCTTAAGCAAGAGGTTTCACATAAAACTCTCGTGTCTGTTTTACTTTGAGTTATTTACTTTCCGCGTTTTTATTCTATCATGGGATCTGGTCCATTGACTTTTAGTGGACTCATACATTTTATCAGTTTCCTTTATTTCATGTATATTTAAGGTGGAGGAAGCTTTGAGGTGATACGAAATTAAATCAGACGAAAGGAAGCAAAATGGGTTGAAAATACTGCTTTGATACTCATGTGAAATCTTGAGTTGTTAGAGAGAAATAAAGAGAACGGCTAAAACATGTTTTGTGTTCAAAGTTAAAGCAGAAAAGAATCCTCGGATCTCCTCTACTACTAGTCTACTACTATATAGAAAGTCAGTTGGGTCAGGAATCATAACTCACACCAATACAAAAAATGAATACACGACACTATTACAGTTTTCGGGCTAAACTATATAAAAGAATAATAAATACAAGAAAAAGTTAAATAAAATGTCCATTAGGTTATATTTGTTACACAAAAGAATAACTCACTTAAAAAAATAAAACCATTTATTACCATAAATGGATATTCGGTACTTATTCCTTATTCCTCATTGCTTCTTCTTGTTGCTTGCTCTTGCTTCAACTTTTCTTGTTGTCGCTTCTCCTTCTTGCTGCTTTGCTAATCCTGATCTTGCTTTTTATTCTTTTTTCAAAACAAATAAAATAAAATTAATATACCGCAAATAGGAATCTTTTCGAGCGAATTATATATCAAAAGACTTTGAATATCGAGAGGGTTTCATATATAAAATTTTGTGACTATTTAGAGGTAGTAATTTTGATTTGATCGAGATTGAGTAGTCCATGTATACTTCATGTATAGGTCATGTATTTTTCATGTATAGTTAAGTTATATTCAAATTTTTAGTGTATCATAATGTATAGTCAATGTATAGCTCAGTAATACATAAGTTAATATGTATAGTCAAAGTATACTTTTATGACTTTTGGCAAACTATAGTGTATAGTCAATGTATACTTCCTATGCCCTTTGGCTATTTTTTTAATGTATATAAAATATGGTTATATTTATTCTAATTACTTTATTATATATAATTGAAATTAGCTTTAAAAACAAGTGGTCCCTAATTAAATATCTATCAACTTCTAGGGTTTATTACATAATTGTATAAGCAATAAAAAGGGAAAAATTACCTAAATACATAACTTTTTTACTATATTCTCTAAAATTTTACAGAAATCCCTACTTTACGCAATGTTTAAGTCAAATACATCACTTTATGCAATGTATCGGTCGGATACATCATTTAATGTATCGAGACGTACACGATGTATCGGGATGTTATTTTACGCAATGTATCAGTCAGATGCATCACTTTACGTGATGTATCGTTCGGATACACAGTTTTACGCGATGTACCGGTCGAATACATTATTTTATGCGATGTATCCAGAATCGAGAAGCGATGTAGCAGGACGTTGAGGGATGTATCTGAAATCGGGACGTTTTGGGATGTATTCGGATTCTACCAAAATTAAGGAATTTTTATAATTTGAAAAAGAGTAGGGATATGATGTAATTAACTCTTAACGCTATGAGATTTGTGTAAAATCTCAACAAAATGGTCATATAGATATTGTATAATGTACGGGATATATATATGTGCTATTTATACAATATTTATACATTGTATCAATTCATCTTATATATATTCAAAAACAATATTTATATAATATGTATACATTATATCAATTCATCTTCCTTTCAAACTAATTTTTTTTAATAAAAACACGTAAATATTATGTCTAATTTATCCTAAATTTAAAAAAAAAATATATCTAGCCTTCATATATGTTTCAAAACTAATCATATATGCCAATTTGAAAACTGTTACACCACCAGAAATGGAAATGCACAAAACAGAATTTTAAAAAATATAATACAAAAGAAAAAGAATTAAAAGAAAGAAAATGAGGGAGAGAAGAAGGAAGAAGTTGCACATGAAAAATAAGATAAAATGGCAAAGTGCAGTTGGGCTGAAACAAAGAAAAATTAATAAATTGTTGATACAACTTGATCATGGTATTGCTTGCTAAAACAGTTACTTGAGCACTGTTAAATAGACTCCTTTTAACTTTCTCTACAATATATCCTTTGAAGAGCAATAAAATGAAAGAAAATTCCTCTTTCTTTTGTGTTAAAAACATAAAACTTGTGTACCTCTTTGCGATTCCATTAATCCTTCCCTTCATAGCAATTTACCTTCTTACTCTTAACGTCGAAGACCTCAACAACCAAATCATCACGCTGAAATCATTGTCTATTCTTCTTATTGTTTTATTTGCCGCGGTACTACTACTCTACTTCAAGCATGGTCCAAGAACCGTTTATTTGGTAGATTTTTCATGTTACAAGCCAGATCCGAGTGATATGATGAGCAAAAAAGAGTTGCTAGACATAATTACATCAACATTCGACAAGGAGAGTGTGGATTTGCAAAAGAAAGTGTTAGAAAGATGTGGATATAGTGACATGACGTATATTCCAGAGGGCATTAGAATGTTACCAGACAAGTTACTGACGTTTAATAATTCAAGGAAGGAAATAGAGAAGGTTATGTTTGGAGCGATAGACGATTTACTATGGAAAACTAGAGTGAAGGCAGATGAGATTGGAATAGTGATAGTGAACATTGGCGTCCACAATCCAACGCCTTCGTTATCGTCCATGATTGTTAACCGTTACAAGCTTGGAGTTAATGTCCTCACTTATAATATTAGTGGCATGGGATGTAGTGCTGGTCTCATTTCTATAGACCTTGCAAACCGCCTTTTGCAGGTTAGTCTTTTTGCTGTAAAAATAACTACATACCAAAAACATGTTTTGAAGCTTCTCTCTCCATTCTCTTTTCTTGAAAAAAGAAATGTAGTACACACTTTTTGAAAATCTTTTTGCAACACTGCAAATAATAATAAATCACAAGCAAATGTCAAAGGCCCTTCATTAACTTTATGCATGTACGGATTGAAATTTGAGGAAATGAGATCTTTTGTTGATCTCTTACCATTTGAATAAAACAAAATGGTCTTTTCGCATCTCTCATGTGTAAATATACATCTCTTTTAAGAGATCATAAAACAAAAAAAATATATTGTAAAAGGTTAGAAACCATTTCTCACATTGAGATCATACCAAAGAATTTGAAGAACAAAATAAGATCTCTTAGCCTCTTACAAAATGAATTAAAAAAAATATTTTTTAGATCTCCTATATTATGTAAAAATGAATCTCTTGTAGATTGACCATAAAACTAAAAATTAAAGTTGTTAGTGGCCTACAAGTTTGTTACATTATATCTCTTATACAGTTGTAGGCATTGCCTTAATCTGCTTAAACGGTATTTTTGTGACTATATATAATGTTTTCATTTTGAAAAAGTACAGACACAAGTGAGTGGCTACGCATTGGTAGTTAGCACAGAAAGCATCAATGCTGGTTACTATCTAGGCAAGGATCGATCAAAGCTTATAACAAACTGTCTATTCCGTATGGGGGCAGCCGCTATTCTTCTCTCCAACCGTTTCTCAGACTATCGTCGTTCAAAATATAAACTCAAGCACGTCGTGCGTACTCATAAAGGAGCCGATGACAGGGCATTCAAAAGCGTATACCAAGAACAAGACGAAGATGAAAATATTGGCATATCACTCTCGAAATCCCTAACAGTTGTAGCTGGAGAAACTCTCAAATGTAATATAACAACTCTAGGACCATTGGTACTTCCTATGTCTGAGCAACTTCTTTTTTTCGCATCATTCATTGTTAGAAAGATTTTTAAAATGAATAATATTCTCAAAAGGCCATATATACCTGATTTCAAGCTGGCTTTCGAACATTTCTTTATTCATGCGGGAGGAAGAGCAGTGTTGGATGAGATGGAAAAGAATCTCGAGCTCACAGAATGGCATATGGAGCCGTCAAGAATGACACTTTACAGATTCGGAAACACATCAAGTAGTTCATTGTGGTATGAATTGGCCTACTCTGAGGCTAAAGGGAGGATTAAAAAGGGTGATAGAGCATGGCAAATAGGTTTTGGCTCAGGTTTCAAATGTAACAGTGTTGTTTGGCATGCCCTCAAAACTATTAATCCTAAGGATCTGGAGAAAAATCCATGGACTGATGAGATTCAAGACTTCCCAGTTCATGTTCCTGCAGTGATGCCTCTTTCTAGTTGAATGTTATTAATTATTTCAATTGTATGTCCAAGGGGATAGTTAGCTCCCCCGGATTACTATTCTATCCCATAAATTCTCTTGTGGTTTATACAGACTTTTTGGTAAGTAAAATTTTATTTTCCAAGTGAAAAATACATCCCTGAAAAAAAATGCAGTTTGGACAGCTCCCAAACTTACAATAGCAACAATCAACTACTCAAAGCAAACTTCCTATCATTATGGAGAGAAATTTAAAGACAATAGCCTACTTCCTAGCTTACTACATTGTTGAGCTCTACTATGAATATCTTGTATAATCTGCCTAACTACTTGATCTGAAGTTTTGTGATGGGTGTCAAACACTCTAGCATTTCTTTAATTTCCTTCCATATGTGATAAACCCACCTGCTAATGCCATTCGATACACCTTATATATGCTGAGCAATTTTTCCCTTAGTGTTTGCCACTGCCCATTCAACTTCAGACTTCCCAGTCTTGTACTTGCCTGGCAATACCCAACCATTGCAGCAGTTTACCTTGTTGCATAATCACACTGGAATAACATATGGTCAATGTCTTCATCCTCCTCTTGACATAGTGGACAAATAATATCTTCCAAATTCACCCAACAAGCTAATTTGTCCTTAGCTAGTTTGGAGCCTTAACAGAAAAAACACTCATGATTGCACTCCTTTGTTATTGCAAACTAGTCTTCTCCATGAAATATTTGACCATTCTTCTCTAATCAATCCATAAATCTTCTTAATAGAGTAGCTAGGCATTAGTGTCACTTTGCTTTCAGCCATCCCTTCTATAGAAAAAGTCTTCTTGGCACTAAGAATTTGTTGTACCATCCAGCTTGTTGTGCCTGAGCCTCCCACACTGCACAATCCTTCATGTAATAGAGATGCACCCATTTAATCCATAATGCATATATCCTTCTTCCTACAAATATTCCACAATAGTTTGCCAACTGCAGCATGGTGAAGGAAAGTGACCTTTCTGTAAACCCTAAAGCTGCCAGAATAGCATATTGTACCTCTTGTTTAACCCCTCCAAAATATATAGAGTTCTTGTCACTATTAGCCTCCAGCCAGAAGCCCTTGAGAATAACTTAAATTCTTGATAAAGCAGTTGGGCATATTTCAAATTACCTTTACACAAATCAATCCACATAATTCCTTACTACTCAAGTAATTACTTTGTCAAAGAAATATGTTACATTTCTACACGGCTCAATTATACTCAAATTCAATTTTCTTGTGACTTTCCAAACATGTCCTAGCTAGTTAAATGTCTAATGGTACAAATTTGTTAAGATTGGGTTGTTCAACTGAAATTAGCTATAATTAAAGTGTTAAAGTAAAAATGGTAGCAACTTGAAAGGGCTATCAATATATTAAGCCATATTTTAAGTATGATTAGAAGTTCAAGACTGCCATAAATCTATTAAATTTCATGTGGTCATCTTAATTATTCAAAAGTCACTGTTCTTATTTTGTTGCATGAAAATCATTTAATTTTACTTCACTAATGACAAAAATAACTTTGGCCGGACTTGGTAAAGTCCTACTTGGATATGAGAGAAAATAACAAAAATATCCCTTATATTTGATGATAGATTCAAAATGATTCCTTAAATATAAATTTGAGCAATTTTAATCATATTTTGCTGAAAATGAGCATTTTTTATTTTCGTATATTTAACAAACTCTACCTACTAAATTTAACAGAAATTTATATATATAATAAAAGAGAAACATAGACAAAGTGATGTGACACCTCTATATGACTTCCATTTGCATTTATCTTTTTTTTTTCTTTTTCTTTTGGACCTTTTTTCTTATTTAAATTAATTATTGTATTGTAAATGTAAATTACTTAAATTATTACAAATAAATATTTATTAATGGAGGAACATTTAGAACAAAAACTTTTCACATTCTTTTTTTATTTGTTTGCCTCACTTCTAACCATAAAAAGAAAATATTATTTTATATTTTAAGTAATCTTTCTCTTTATTACTTAATTTATTCACAAGGATTTATTAGTCATGACTTACACCTCTTTAATTTTTACTTTTAATAATATTCATAACTCTCATAATTTTTATTTCCATAACCTCCAAACTTAAATTCGTAAGTTTATAATGTCTTATGATATTCCTTTATTTTGTCCATAAATTCATATTTAGTTTCATGAAGATTTACACTTAAGATTATCCTTTCTCTTCTTCATCATATTGGTTTGTGAATGAACTAACAAGTAACAAAACAAAAGTACATGAAGGTAAGAAATGTTTCATTTCATTCAAAGTCTTTAGTTTTTCATTTTCTCTATTTTGCCTATATAAATTCATATTTGGTTTCATGAAGATTCACATTCAATATTATCATTTCTCTTCTTCATCATATTTGTTGCGAATTATAAACTGACATGTAACAAAAAAGAAGTATATGAAGGTGAGATATATTTCATTTTCAAGTCTTTTTTTTTTTACTTTTATTTACTTGGATATGTTTTCTTAATATTTTATTTATGTATGTATTATCATTCATTAAGCAAGTATGATAAAAAAAAAAAAAACCTTAGTAATAATGAATAATGTGTTGTCAGTATGCAATTATTCTTTCGAATAGTTGTTTTTGGGATATAATGTAATTTGATTATAATATTTGTTAGTTTCGAGAGATGATTATTATTTAGTATTGTTAGTACTATTGAAAAAATAATATATAGATATATTACATATAATTTAAATTCTTTTTTTCTTTTAATATAATTATTTTTTAATTAGTATATGATATTTTATTTATTCATATATTTTTTTTCATTCAATTGATAGCATTCCATTGATAGCATATGATGAAGAATTTAACATATGGAGCAAAATATGATGGCGAATTTACTTGCAAAGGAAAATGATAGAAGAGGACCGGGGGGGGGGGGGGGGGGGGG
>JAJOOR010040081.1:0-12231 GCA_036250505.1 Solanum acaule
CTCTCCCAATCTCGCTTGCCATATATACAAATGCATATGTATAATATACAATTATCTAACCGATATACATATACAATTCACCTCTCTCCCACTCTTTGACCTCTCTCCTCCCTCTCCCAATCTCGCTCGCCTCTCTCCTCCCTCTCCCAATCTCGCTTGCCATATATACAAATACATATGTATAATATACAATATCTAACCGATATGCATATACAATTCACCTCTCTCCCACTATTTTCCCTCTCTCGCTCGCCTCTCTCCTATCTCTCCCACTCTCGCTCGACTCTCTCCTCCCTATAACATGTAGCTACGAATAGTTGTGGAGAGTAATTAGGCTATTTTTGAGTGGCTATATGTGAAAGTTCCTCATTTCCTAATAGGTGTGTCAATTCAAAAGTGGGCAAGTAATTAGGGACAGAGAGAGTAATAAATAATCCATCCATATTAATGTGAGAGACTTAATACCCTTGTCACGCCCAAGGATGAATCAAAAACAACATTAGCGGAACACAAAAATTGGGATAAGTCTGACTTGCTCTAATATCTTGATGAATATAAGATATGAGTCTATTCAACTTCAAAAGCTAACTTGTAAAGGAATAATTGCACAAATCCATATAAGGGTATCAAAGGACTCACCCTCTACCAATGTTGTGGAAGACTTAACAACTCTACTTACACAATCCTATAATAACTCTGCTTATATAATCATTGAATATATTATTGTTATTGCAACTACTTATAATACCTTTTTCCTTTTCCTTTTATTATTTGGACTAAGTGGTGATGATGAAATGAGAAAATGATGTAAAAATTTAAATTTGCTTTTTGGTACTTTAAAAAACTGTAGATAAGAAAATGACATTCCTATCATTTTTTTTTTAAAAAAAATATCAACGGTAGGTTTTGTGGGATTGTGGACCCTAACAATTAAAATTAAAAGATTCAATGGGCTATGAATATTCTAAATTCTTCCTTGTTTTAAGGTATTTTTATATTTTCCATAATTTTGGGGGTTTGAGTTGAGGTGGGTTAAGGTATTTTCCTCTTAATTTTTGTGCTTATTATTTTATTTTTTAAGATAAGATACACTTAGTCATA
Source organism: Solanum acaule (assembly GCA_036250505.1). NCBI lineage: Eukaryota > Viridiplantae > Streptophyta > Magnoliopsida > Solanales > Solanaceae > Solanum > Solanum acaule. The sequence continues at coordinate 1,102 of JAJOOR010040081.1, forward strand.
CTTTAATTAGTGTTTGTGATATTTGACTATGTATATTTACTTTTTAATTAATTAAAATGTGAATATTTGATGTATTTATTTGTGAGTATTCATAAATTATCAGAATTATTAATCGTCTCACTATTTAATTATTTATGTGGTATATTAAGTTAATAATTTTTCGGTGTATTTGCTTGATGAATTTTAATAATTTTTTGATATTATTAACTATTTCCCTATTTAATTATTTATTTATTATGTTATAAGATGGTATTGTTATCTCGTTTTTAATAATAGAATACTTCTAAATATAATTTAAATATAACATATTTTCATAAAGGAATCAAAATCACACATCTTAATTTGTTGAAGGTGAGATATATCAAAGTCATATTATATTACAAGGATCTAGAATTTGTCCTCCCTAGTTTATTTATCCTTACAGTCCCTTTCTAAAATTTTGTTTATTCTTAACATCAATTTCTAAATTCAAACTTGATAGCAACTAATTACCCCTATTTTTCAATTGCAACACCCAACTCCCATAAAAAAAAAAAAAATTGGTCATTTGTCAATTAGTTCAATCTATCCCCAATTCTTTGTGTTCATTTACAATTTGAATAGATGAAAATATTTTTTATAAAAATTGTTTCCTTCACAAATATATATATATATATATATTTAAAAGTTACAATGAAAGCACCAATGTAACAAATCCGAATTCCACTATATTAATAAACGATCTGAAACCTTATTACAACTTTAGAATTGTGATTGCAATACTCAAACTACGGAAATACACTAGAAATATTGAAATAACAAGTAGCTAAAGATAGAGATAAGAATGGGATGAGAAACTTAGACTCTAGAAGAAGAGGAGAGGACAACCATTTTTTTTCAATATGCATAATCCCTAAATCAGTGACCGCTGCCCCTTTTGATGGAACCATTCTCACACCCACTACTCGATCCGGATCCCAAATTAACCTGGTCCTATTGCTTGTTCTCGGCCCAATAGCTCTTTTCAGTCCAATAACTACTTGTGTGACCTTGGTATCCATATTGAATTGGACTTGGTTCAAAACAATTTTTATAAAAATTGTTTCCTTCACGGATATATATATATATATATATTAAAAAGTTACAATTAATCTAAACTTTTTACCTCCCATTTACACACACGCCATTATATGGTTTGACATACAATTAAATCATTTTCAATAGCTAATATGTGACACAAAAGTGTGAATTATTGGGACCAAAGTAGGCCATAACCTAAGTGCTCTTTGACATAAGACTACTAAAAAGTGAAGGATTAAAAAAAAGATCAAAAAAGAAATTTGAAAAAGATAAATGTCTTACTCATGCTATTGATCATAAAGCTCCAAAGCAAAATATATTTAAAATAATTTCATGTCATCAGTAACAGTTAATCGGCAGAATCGATTTTGTAGGGTATTAACAACTTTTTTTTTTCATAATTCTTTTTATTGTTTATTTATAAAAGATTTTATTTTTATACTGAAGAGAGTCATAAAGGTTATTTTTTTCTATTATATTCATTTTGTATATGGTCAAGAGATCTTAATTCTTGTACACCAACGCATATCAAGCATCTTATTTGATAAATCTGAATATGATATGAGGAAATGCTAGATCACAACCTATAATTTTTAGACGTTAGACAACACCACAATATTTCATCAATTTCAAGGGCTACAATTACACAAATTTTAAGATTGAGACATAATCTAAATGGTGATCTAAAAAGGAGATATTGATGTAAATCAGTAAAAATAATCGAACTCCAAGTATGAAAGAAGTAATAATTCATTATTTTAAACTCTAACTTTGGGTTTAATTAGTAAATTAACATTTTTTCTATAATTTGATTTGTTATTTCAATTAGAAATGTTAGTAAATTTAGAAAGGCAAGGCAAGCTTGACTTTAATTCCTCATAAAACTACATGGTATAATTGAATATTAAATAGCTAACAAATCTGGGAAAATCAAATAATACTTCAAGATGTCACTTCATTCTTGATAGAGGCATTAAAATAAAAAGATCTTAATTATATTAGAAACTTCATCGAAAGATAATTAATGAAAAATATTGTTGACTTCATTCATAATACAATCACCAAGATTCTATAAAAATATAAATAACTTATCTTCTGAGAAATTATTTTTTATTTTCTTTGGACAATGTAACTTTAATTTGTTGTAAGGTGATTAAAAGCTGAAAGAAGATCAAGCTAATATTTAAAATCAATAAATAAAATGATAATTTTACTATATATATTTTTTAATATAATAAATTTAATAGTTTGGAATTGCATTGAAAAATGACTATAGTTAATTACAAATATAAATAAGAAATTAAGTGATAAATATCTCTAGATTTTCTAATTTAAACAAATAAAAGTGGATATTTTTTTTAATATAATAAACAAGTAAAAATGGATGAATGAAGTAACAAATATTAAAATGAATGTTATAATTTACTCAACTTAATGCTCAACAAACAGAGAGAGAAGGAAAAAGCTTAAATATGTCATCAAACTTTGAGAAAAAGATTTATCTATACCATCAATTAAAAGTTTGACTCATCTATGTCATTTTCATTTGAGAAAAGACTCATTCATGCCATTATTTGTTAACTAAAAATAGTTTCAGCTTTGCAAGATCATTTTTTACACGTGGTCAATTATGATTCGACCACGCACGTCATTAACTAAATAATTTTTTAAACGAAAAAAATTCAAATATGTCATCGAACTTTGAGAAAAGACTTATCTGTGTCATCCGTTAAATATTTGGCTTATTTATGCCATTTTAGTTAACAAATAATGACATGGATGAACCTTTTTCTCAAACGAAAATGATACAAATGAACCAAACTTTTAACGAATACTATAAATGAGTCTTTTCTCAAATTTTGATGACATATTTAAGTTTTTACCCATATTGAAAGCAATGAACTTTATAACAACAAGATAAAGATAGGGAGATGAAAGGACCCAAAGAGAATTGGGGTTGAGAGACACATATATACTTTGCCTAAGTACATACACAATATGCTTATTGAATCTGAATCCCAAATCAACTTTTGTGAAAGTTGTTTGATTCTATTATTTTCTTCTCGACTAAATAGTTGTCTCTGTGGCATCCTTGCGGATATTCACATTAGGTTCATAACGCATCTTTAAGTTATCTTCGGCTTGATAAAAATAGTAAAATCGAATTTTATTTCATTATTTTATCATTTTCAAACTTATGTCACAATTAAGAATATTCATATATACTTCATAATATTACTTTGAAAATTTTCTACTATCAATAGAGGATTTTTTATTTGCATCCAAGAAATATTAAATATAAGAAAATTGTCACGAAGCAATTCAATTAAACTAGCTAGTTTTAATTAATTTGATTAGAAACTATATTTTCCACATTTTTTTTTTTACTAAGAGCAGATACCACTTTAATTTCGTATCAAATGGAATAATTGATGTTCCCTAACAACTTTACGCAAAAACATATTTGAAAATTATTTGTGGATCTTAGCTAAAAGGTTAGAGAACGTATAATATATATAACTATAAGATATGATTCTTTTTGTAGTACTTTTTGATAATCTTCTGATATTTGTTGTCCCTTAGCTAATATCTGAAATTTCATATGAATGAAGAATGTTGTGTTATTTAAAATAATAATAATAGGAGTTCAATGAGTTTTTCCTAGATGAAGTCCACTGGATTATTTTTAAACTTCAATCATGGTGCATCAACTTCATATATAAAATAATTGAAATTTGGACAAGCTGAATGAAATTTAGCCATACGAGTGTCTGAAATTTGACTTTGTCGAGCCTTCATATATATGATGTTGTCCAAGGCAGATACACATGCAAATTTGTTTTAAAAAAGGGAAACAAATTAAATGGCGATATCGAATATTCCTGCACTTCCCAAAATTTGCAGAGAAAGGCTAGTCAATATCATCATGTGGGTAATTAGTTGGAAAAATTGTATATATAATAACAAATTATTAATTCAAATTAAATGTTATAATCATAGTTTGATTTAATTGTATCCCATAGCAAACTGTTGTTATTTCGCCTCTCTCCTAGTGAATCTCACTCGCCATTCTCGTTCTCCCTGGGCAGTCTCCCTCGTCTCTCTCGCTTTTATATAAACAAAAATGTATAAAATGTGTTTGTGTTTGTATAAAGCGAGAGAAAATTGTATATATACATATATTTTCGTTCCCCTCTCTCCTCTCTCCCAGATCTCGCTCGTCACTCTCGCTCGCCACTCTCGCTCGTCTCTCTCACTTTATACAAACACAAATGTATACATTGTGTTTGTGTTTGTATAAAGCGAGAGAAAATTGTATATACAAATACAAATGCATATATTTTCGTCCTATACACTTATAATTATACAAATATGATCTTACTCTGCCCAGTTTTATTTTGCCTTTCTCTCTTTCTCGCTTTATACAAATACAGATTATACAATTGATCTTTTGTATATGTATACCGAAACAAATTATACAATTGCTTTCTTTTGTATATGTATAGTGAAATATACATATTTATGTGTGCTATAGAGCGTAATTATGCAAACTATAGCTATAGCATACAAATATGATTTTTATGTTTGATATATGTGAAAGTTGTTCTGACCAAGATTTAAAGGTCCATTATTATTAGAAAAATTTATATAAATTTCACTAGTTTAAGAGGTAATTATTTAGATACATTCTACTTTAAAATATTACAAATCTTATCAAATTTTGGTGTGTTCAGATATATATAGCGCAGGATTCATGAGGTCAAAGTTAGGTGTAATTTATTTTAGATACATTGTATCTAAGTGAATTCGCATATATCTGAAATACATAGCAAATCTCTCTTGCCTCCCTTCCATCCCGCTCCTCAGTCTCCTATATATATGATATCCCAGATATATAAAAATCACACCAATTACATACAAATACATGTATCTAATATCAAAAATAATTTAAATATACCCCTCGTTATATTTTCATTCCAAATATACCTTTCTTGTTATATTTTGAATGTATATTTGACCCTTTTTCGAATTAAAAAAATTATACCTCTCGTTATATTTTCATTCTAATTATACCAATTGACTTTTTGACTTTAATCTCAATCGAGTGTAGGGTCAGTTTCATAATTTTGAATAATTACAGGGCCGAGCTGTTAGTCACTCTTTACGCTACCACAAAAGAAGAGAAAGCCACTATGGGTCCCCCAATGTTTCAATTATGTCACTTTCACCCACTCTTTTTTGTTTTTTTTGTTATCATCATCATATCCAATTCCTCTATATTTTACATGCCAAGAACTTGTTAAAACATAAAAATCAAAGAATAGATACACTTAACTTTGAGTTCATAAAAAAAACATGGCTAAACTGATAACTTTGTTTGTTGTTTGCTTAGTATTATTTGCTTTTATTAATGTTAGTGCCAATTTTATGGACACTTTTCTTGTTGTTGGCAAAGTTTATTGTGACACTTGTCGTTGTGGCTTTGAGACTTCTGCCTCCAAGTATCTTCCTGGTAATATTATCAAACCCTTTTACTTTCTAGTCATTATTTATATATTTTTATTGTTTTTAGAAGCGAATTCAAAATTATTTAAATGTTGTGAAATTTATTTGAATTCATTTTGTCTTTTAATTGTGGATTCAGAGTTCATATTTATTTTTTGTTATAATTTTTATTCATAAATTTATATTTCGCATTGAAAATATGAAGTTTAGATCAGAAATAAAGATTCGGTAGAATATGTATTTAGGTTTTAGATGTGTTGGATTTTGAGACACAAGAATGAGTTTTGAGATATACTTAGGATAAAACATCAATTAATCTGGATATTGTGATACACTACCTGAATAATTTTATTTTTTATCCTTACTAAGAATAAATGGTCTAAAGTAATTGTCATTTTAGAACATCAAGATATAATTTTTTTCTCATTTTTTTCCTTAGCAATAATTATTCTTAGAAGTAATAAACATTGACTAATTAACATAAAAAAACATAAATGAAGAGTATATACACGTACTTCAATATTGTAATTGTGTAGTTTAATTTATTATTATTATTTATTGAAGAGAAATTAATATTCAAAATGATTAAAGATGGAGTAATAAATAAGAATATGGCATTCAAAATACATAGTTATGTGACAATTAAAATGGCTCGAGGGAAGTAAATTATTTATATCAATCATCATTTCTTAAAAATATCGTGGATTGTCCAAACTGAATAAATTGAATATATTATAAGGTTCGAGCAAATCCATTTGGGTTCAGCTGAATTTGTGGTTGGAACTTGTCACTCCCCGTGCAAGAATCATCGTTTCTTTTTGTGTAATTTTGTGTGCATTTTTGCAAATCCAATGTATTTGTCTACTTCTAGCCATTTTGGAGTTTCAAATTTCTAGGAAATATTATATTCCACGAGTCTTTTTGTTTTATCTTGGGAGGAAGTGATTCAAAACTTTAAAATTAGTGAGTGAGTTATGATTTCTTAAGAACACACAGACAACTTATGAGCTCGGATTAATATTCTAGTTCTTCTACATTTCTAATTTGATATTTTGAACCCACGATACCAACACGTGACACATTTCTTTCTTTGATTAATATACGAGAGACGTATTGAAAATATCCCTAAACTCGACGCGAATTATTAGTTTCATTCTCGAATTATTGACAGCCTTAAAAACACTCTTTACTTGTCTAACTGAACTTAAATAGACCCTCCATTTTGCAACATGACAGAAATAGATTCCTAAATTCTCACCAAGTTTAGTAGTGTTTTCAACACTTCTCTTAGCTTTTTATTAAGAGTTCATTCCCTACAAGAGTTGGAGACCACTTGCTATGTCATGTGGCAGATTGGGGGTGTATCTAAGTTTAGTTAGTCAAGTAGATGAGTGTTTTTAATTCGAGGACGAAACTAATTATAACTTGTGTAAAATTCAGGGGTGTTTTCAATGTCTCTCTCTTAATATATTTTTACCTTTACCGTGGAACTAAACATTTTTTTTTTTAAAAAAAAGGTGACAAAATAAGCCTATTTATTTTAGTATGTTAGAGCTTGTGATCATCTAATCTAAAAATTATTATACAATTTACTTTTATTTACTTAATATTGAATGCACTTTGTAGGGTCGAGGGTTAGAATCGAGTGCAAGAATAGGGACACTAACGATTTGGCATACACAGTTGAAGGTGTTACAAACTCTAAAGGAGAATATAAGATCCTTGTGAATAGTGATCGCCGTGATGAATTTTGCGATGTCGTCCTCATTAGAAGCTCCGATCCTATGTGTGCGGAACCCAACACGGGCCGCAATCGTGCCCGTGTTGTCCTCACTAGCAACAATGGGATGGTCTCTAATACTCGCTTCGCTAATTCCATGGGATTCCTTTCTAATGAGCCTCTTGCTAGTTGCACAAAAATCCTCCAGCAATATGAATTTTCAGAAGATCAATTTTAAATTATTATTATTGTTAGACCAATTACTGATTTCTGCCTTTAGCTCAGTAATTCATTTGGCATTGGACCAATCACATGTATTTATCTAAGAAGACATTTTATGGGGTGTCCTATTTACTCTATAACATTTAAGGTCTGATTTATCTTTATTAAGATTAAAAGATATTTGAATGTTGATTTAAATGATTAAAATATTATTTTTAAACTTGAACATTAAATGATAAAATTGTTTGTATTTCAATATCTGAATATGCATGATTTATTTATTTATAAACATAATAAATATATAATTTGAATAAAAATAATAATTTAATATTATAGAAAATATTAATTTAATAAAATAAAGATTATTGTTTGATTAAAAATAAATAATTATGTTCACTAGTGATGGTGGAGAGATAGTGGTAACTAATGGTTAATGTTAATTTGTGACTTGTAATGATGATGACGGTAGTTATAATGGTTGAGGTGGTTGGTATGCGACTGATAATAGTAATGATGATTGTGATAGTGATATTGATTGATACTAATAATTAACGGGCTGAAAAATATATGATGGTTAATAACCACCTCTCAATATTTTGATAAACTAATAAATGGACAGATCAATGATCGGCCCAACTCACGTGCATGCAAAGTGAAGATGAATCATCGACGTAGCTCTCTTATTGTAGAGCTTACATCCAAAATCCTCTTTCACCCTTGGGAAGATCATTATAGCCACTAAATTTTGTACATTTTCCCACCGCCAATTTACACCAATATTAGCATTTCCAGTTAATATACATGCACATATAACTAAAATATAAATATATGTTCTTTGTTACTACTTGTTACACTCACCAATCACTATATTTCCCTTTTATATATCTTTGTATGACAAAATATGGAGGAAGAAGAATTAAGCTATGATGAACTCAAGAAGAGAATGTGGAAGGACCGGATGCGTTTGCACAAGTTCAAGAAGAAGGGAGAGAGTAAATTATTATTATTAGAAGAAGAAGTGATTGATGAGTTTAAAGCTCAAGAACAATATTTATGTAGAAGGAGAAAGATGTCCAAAGCTCAAGATTCTATTCTCAAGTACATGGTAATGTTGCCATATATATATATTATGCTTTAATTTACTATATGCATAATATATGTATAGACATTTAAAACTCAGCCGATCGACAAGTAAACACTTCAGTTTTGAGTATGCACATCTTAGCTTGTCTTCATTGTGTCAGTTGATATTTGAACACAAACTTACAAAATAATACATATGTAGATATTCAAACTTTGGCTCAACTGACAAGTAAACACTCCAACTTTGAGTATGCACATCTATATGTGCACTTTAGCTTGTCTTCACTGTGTGATCAGTTGATGAACACAAGTTACCATAATACTTATATATATATATTCAAACTTTGCCTCTGCTAACAAGTAAACACTTCACCTTTGAATATGTATATCTAGATGTACATCTTAGTTTGTCTCCATTGTGTCAGTTGAACACTCCAACTTACAAAATAATACATATATAGATATTCAAACTTTACCTGATCGGTTGACAAATAAACACTCCAACTTTGAGTATGCATATCTAGACGTACATCTTAGCTTGTCTTCATTGTTCCAGTTGAACACTCCAACTTACAAAATAATTAATACATATATAGATATCCAAATTTTGCCTCAGTTAGGAAGTAAACACTCCAACTTTGAATATGCACATTTAGACGTACATCTTAGCTTATCTTCATGGTGTCAGTTGAACACTCCAACTTACAACGGAATACATATATAATATTCAAACTTTGCTTAACTGACAAGTAAATACTCCAACTTTAAATATGTACATCTAGACAAGTAGATTTACATCCTAATTTATCTACAGGATGTCAGGTGAACACTCCAACTTACCATTAATATATATATATATATATAGTCATTCAAAGCCTTTTCTTGTTTAATTAACAGGTAAAAATCATGGAGGTTTGCAAGGGTGAAGGCTTTGTGTATGGAATTGTGTCAGAGAAGGGGAAGTTGGTGAGTGGCTGTTCAGATAGTTTGCAACAATGGTGGAAGGAGAAAGTAAGATTTGATCAAAATGCCCCTATTGCCATTGCTAAATCCTTGCCCAAATTAGTAGAGGAGGAGAACATGTTGGATCCTAATTCCTCATTTATGTGTCTTCTTGAAGAATTGCAAGACACTACTTTAAGCTCAATACTTTCAGCTCTATTGCAACATTGTATCCCTCCACAAAGGAGGTTCCCTTTGGAGAGAGGTTCACCCCCACCTTGGTGGCCAACAGGTAGCTACATCATAACTCTCTACCTATTTCAATTTATATGTCTTACTTTAACTCAACATATCACGGAATTCAAGATGTTTTCAATCTTGTGAGATCTTAAACTAATTAAAGTTATATATAATAAATCAAAAGATAATCAGATCTCATGGTCTTAAACATGTAGAATGCGTTGGAATTAAAGAGTTACAAAATATAAAAAGTGACATTTTTTTTCCGAAACAGATTAATCAAGAAAAGTAAGACACATGCAAATTGAAACAAAGGGAGTATATATTTAGACATGTTAAATTTCTTGAAAAAAGTAATTACTCCTTCCTTCTCAATTTACGTGTGCACTTTGACTGAGCACAAAGTTTAAGAATGAAATAACAACTTTCGAAACTAGTTCTCTAAAGCAATTATAGGTATCTATGTGGTTATAAATCATCTTATGAAAAGTAAAATAGAAAGTTTAAAGTTGATTTTTTTTCTAAATATAGAGACAAAACTAAAAATTAAAGTAAAATGCGTTACATAAATTGGGATAAAAGAGTACTATATAGATATTAGTTTTACACTCATAATTTTGAAATATTCATAATATTATTAATCAACTCATGAAGTTTAAATTTTGAATCGTTTGTTGTGACAGGGAATGAACTTTGGTGGGGTGATCAAGGGTTGTCCCAAGAACAAGGTCCACCACCTTATAGGAAACCCCATGGTTTGAAAAAAGCATGGAAAGTAAGTGTTTTGGCTGCAATTGTCAAACACATGTCTCCTGATTTAGGCAGGATGAGGAGATTAGTGAATCAATCCAAGAACTTACAAAACAAGATGACAGCCAAAGAAACATCTACTTGGTCTAAAGTTGTTAACCAAGAAGAAGTCCTTCTCAAGTTGACTAGGTCTCTCAAGATTTCAACATCCAAAGAAGAAGAAAATAAGGATAAAGAAGATCAATTAGATCTTTCTTTTGTTCCCCAAATGTTGAGAAAAAATGACAAGAGGAAGTCCATTATCTTTGATCATGATGTTAACATGGAGGATGTATTGTATGCATGCCAAAACATGAATTGTCCACAAAGTCAATTAGGGTTGGGATTTGAGGACAAGAATTCAAGAATTGAACATGAGTCAAGTTGCTCTTATGGTAAAATTAAAAGTGATCAAAATAATCAAGAAAGTGCCTATGACAACTTTTCTAGCTTGATTGGAGAAATAAAAAAGCCACAAGAAGAAATGGAAATCACTATCCAACAAGATTTTGAAAACTATCATGCACAAATATTATTTCATGGAGTGGTGGAAAATTTTGGAAAATTTT
>JAJOOR010040082.1:0-12517 GCA_036250505.1 Solanum acaule
CAAGGAGGGAATAAGCTATTGGAGTTGGTGTCATTAAGATTTAAAATATAATATGAAACTAAGCAAAGGCAAAACAAACCCATATATTAATAGAATGAACTTGAGCATTTGGATATGAACTAATCAATAAACCAAATTAACAAAAATGCTACTGTTGTGCAGGAATTTAGACATGAATAAGAGAGATCTTTATCATTTTCAGAGCTTCAAATGAAGGAAGAGAGTAGGCATATGTATACAAGCAACTATAGTAAACTTCCGCATAGTTTTCACATACCGAGTCATACATTTAAAATCAAATGAGAATGAAATAGAATTCAACCTTTGAGGCTATAAACCTTCTGAAGTAAGACTCAACCCCCAGAAGTTATTTAGAAGAGAAGCAAATAAAACGATTCATGCTCAATATATACATGTAAGGATGGGGCAATAATGCATCAGGGAGATGTCTACTTAGACAAAAACAGGGAAAAAAAACTCGACTAATCTATTGCATACGAGCTGTAAGTCTGAAACATTCACATGGACAGAGAACAATATTCCAAGAAAAAATGTTAAAACAATCAACTAAAAATCTGGAGCACCAAATATCATGACACTAAACGAACTTGAAATATTGATGTCTTGATTCATTCAATCAACTTGTGGTGAAAGAAAGAAGGATAAGACGTCGAAGATTAAACAAAGCTACAGATTCACGGTGGTCAGAAAATGAAACAAGACGAGTAGAAAAGCTTGACAACTAAACTAAAGGAGCATCTAGGAGAACAAGGAAACAGTAGAGAAGACAAAACAACATAGCCAACATGAGTCAAAAACAAACCTTATTAATTCCGAATTCAAGCTTGTTGTCTGAAGACTCACAAGAAAGAAAGTACCGAATACACACAACATGCTACATTGAAAATGAAATACAGAAGGAAGCGATGATACCTTTCTCGAGGCAGCGGAGCTGAGACTATACGAGCGGAGGAGTAGCGACTTTACCACCACCAAAATGCAACTCTGAGAGAGTTGATGAACAAAGCAGAATCAAACGAGACCTAAAGCTTTGTTCCTCCTTTCTATGGCTTTGAAAGCCTATTTCCTGGATGTTTATATATGTATAGTATTTCATTGTGTTTCTCTCAAACTCCGGCTAATTTCCCCCCAACCCCCACACTGAAAGAAGAGCGTGACTTTAATAGACTAAACCAGGGTTCCTTTGAGGGGGGAAACTGATGAAAATCCCATAAGAATGAGGCCCATTTCCAAATTCAAAACTCCCAATCCTGTTGCCATTTTGGGGAGACAACCTTTTCTGAGAATTCAACCCATTTCGAAAGAGGAAAGGGGGGATGGACGCTCCGGATCGATTCGATTGTCCTCGTTATGCCACGTGGCTCAATCCCAAGGCACGAGGACAAAATGTGTGACTTCTCTGGTGTTTTTTGCTGCTGCGACTGGACTATTTTGAGAGGGATGTGAGGAAGAAGACAAGGAACGCAGTGAGTTGCTCCGTCTATTTGACGCCTTTTGTCTCTCTTGTGAACATTGGTGGCATCGTTTTGGTTTTACCATGTTCACGTCGCTTCAATTGTGAATGTTGCTGGAATCGACGCGTTGGACTACTACCTTAACGTTGGATAAAAGATGGATATTTGGGTTTTTTTAGAATTGGAAATGGGCTGGGTCAACTGGGAATTGAGTGGTTGGGTCGAATATTGCTGGGATTGGTTCGGGCTGCTGGAATTAGTTGGCAAGGACATAAAAGAGTGGGCTGGCATATGGTATAAAGTGTGGGCTGGGAGGTTTGCTGGAAATGCCAAAATAAAGTCCAACATGGTCATTTAAGATGGGTCGAGGGTATTAAATTGGTGAGAACTAAATTAAGTTTTGGCCATATGATTTAAATTATAGCCAATCAGAGATCAAAGATGTAGCCAAATTGAGTTTAACTTAGAAGGCTCCACTAAGATTTAAGCAAGACAAATTAATATCGATTAATTAACAAGCTTCTTAATCTTAACAAAATAAAATAATTAATTTAATTGTAAACTAATTAACTCAAAATATAAGCCATAAATTAGCTAAGCTAATTAACGTAATATTTAAGTAAAACTAAATCTTTTTTGAGATGATTTTCAAAATGTCTATAAAAATATGCTAATTATATACAAAATTGTATAATATATATATATATATACACACACACACACACATTACTTAAGAATTATAAATATGCTAAAATTACTTGAAAGTAACTTGAAAAATATTTTGAACTTTATAAAAACCAATTATTTCAAATCGTGTAATCTACATTGGGGAGGTCCAAAATTGGGTGTCAACAACTGTCCCTCGTTTTTCTTGGGTTGATGAAAGAAATCCGAGGAAAATGAAATTGACTAATCCAATTTTGACCGACCACATCTTCATCTTTTCTGAAAAAAGGATTTTGGTACGAACTTTAGGAATTATGGCCAAACCCCAAAAAATAGGTTTCCTACATATCTCCGGCTATATGAGAATTCAGGTCATTTGTAGTTCGATACGTTTGATTTCACGCACAATTTTGAAAGAATTCAGAAGCTATCCTGATATCGAATTATGCAGGCAACCAGAATGCTCAGGAATGCGATTTCAGAGAGAGTGTTGGAGCACAGCCAAGTTTTCAACACTGATCCTGCCTACATATCCCTCAACTTAGGGAATCAGGCTGATTGTAGTTCGACTCAATCGGTTGAAAAAGAGATCTCTTATGCTAAGATATCCTTCGGTTTAAGACGAGTGACAAAAGTAAATCAAGTATGAAAAGCAGGCTTGCAACCTCTTAGCCATGAATGTGGCATGCTTCACACCCATAATTTCCAAAGCTCTTGGTGTATTGTCACTCATATTGGAAAGCCGCTTCCGGTAGAAACCAAAAATTTCCGGATGCGAAATTAAAACCAACAAACCCAAAGATAAACCCACATGCCTTCTGATAGGGTGTGATTTGATTGTGGTGGAAGTCGCTCCTCTGCTCGCGTCCTAAGAGTTTGGCACTCCTCTTTGGACAATGTCTCAGTTCGCTGCTAAGAAAAAGTTTCACGTTGTGTTGCATCCTTTTTTATGTCGTCTGCACCTATGGTTTGTTTTAAGAATTCAACCTCTCGGATACTCTCAACAAAGATTGGGATAAAACTCATTAGCATAAAAATGCAATTCAAATGGAGAGATAGTGTCTTTTACTATGTTGACACTTAATTTATCTCCTTGAACATCTCACATCGACTTCATCGGGTTTGACGTAAAGCAGATAAAGCTTGTGTCTCATATTTGCAATATAATCTTTGATGTACTCTTCCTTTGATGTCGAAGTAATAAGACAGGCTGATGTAATATGTTGATAGTTCTCTTGATGTCGTTGTTGATGATTCTCTTGATGTCGATTTTGCAAAGAAAAAATGATGCAGTTGATGTTGATCTTCTTGCGATGGGTAAATCTTTCTCTTGTGATGCATAACTCTTTCTCTTGCGATACATGACTCATTTTCTTGCTATGCATGACCTCTTTCTCTTGCTATGCATGACTTCTCTCTCTTGTTATGCATGACTTCTCTGCAATGCATGACTTTCTTACTCTTACTATTCATGACTTCTTTTTCTTACAATGCATGATTTCCTTCTCTTGCTATGCATGACTTTTTTGTCTTGCTATGCGTGATTTCCTTCTCTTGCAATACATGACTTCTTTCTCTTCCTATGCATGATTTCCTTCTTTTGCAATGCATGACTTCTTTCTCTTGCTATGCATGATCTTCTCTTCTGATGATGCCATCCCCGGTACCGAATGAAGATAATGCTTCACCGGTCAACATAGGTGATCTTCTGGGTATCTTCTAGGTGGCAATACCATCTCAATTGACAATACAAAAAAAAAACTCCATCAAAGTAGTGGTATCATCTCATTTGACAATACGATATAAATGACTCTTCGGGTAGTGATATCATCTCATTCGACAATACGATATAAATGACTCTCAAGGTAGTGGTATCATCTTATTGACAATACAACATAAATGACTCTCCGGATAGTGGTATCATCTCATTCGACAATACAATATAAATAACCTTCTGGGTAAGAAATATTGTCATATCTGATAATATAATGCAGGTAAACGTCTTCCAGGTATTTTTAGTTGCTGAAAAATAACAATATTGCTCTCTTCGTGGTTTTCGTTTATTCCATCTCAGAACATAGTTGCAATGTTCATTATCAACCTCGCTTTGCTAAGAATTTGAATGAAATAATGCTACTCATATTCCCAATTCTTTGGTATAAGAAGCACAAAACTTGTCATGCATCCACAGAAAAATTGTTAGTTTAAAGTGAACTGATCTGTGTCGATTCCTTCGGTTGTCTACTCCTTGTCTTGCTATCTCCAGTTGATTTCTCCGATCTCCCGCTTCTTGATAGATAAGACGACATTTTTATGCAAAATTATTGAAGCATGAAAGAAGGTTTTTAAGGAAAATAAATTTTTGAAATATAATATTTGGAAAAGGTCACTGACAAGTGTCAACGTCTTTGAAGTTGATGCCTCGAGGTCTATCCAATTGCTCGTTGGGAAGTACTCAAAGTTGTTCCAACTTCCAACGGACCTTACTGAAAATTTTGAGGTCATCCTTAAAAAAATTTGTCCCAGTTAATTGTCTTAGTGTATCTTAAACGGTTGATGAACAAATCGTGGAATTTTTGAGGTCTTCACAAAAATTATGTCCCAGTTGCGATTCTCAACATAACTTCAGTTTTGACTTTGTTGGGGAGATCTGCTTCTTGAGAATTTTTAAATTCCTCTCAAAAATTATGTCCCAGTTTCTATTGTAAATAAAAAATAGAAATCTTTTGGGAGATATGACCGAGCCGTTATGGCGCCTACGTATCTCGTTGAGACAGGAATCAGGTCAAACGTAGTTCCCCCACTCGAGGATTAATTAAAATAAGAAATTTACAAAGAAACCGACCGAGGCCGACATAGGCCACCCACGTATCTCATTCTTAAGAATTCAGGTCAAACGTAGTTCAAATACAAAAGGAAACATTAAAAAGGGGTAAAGGAGTGACTGAGGCCAACATAGGCCGCCTACGTATCTCATTCTTGAGAATTCAGGTCAGATGTAGTTCATTACAGAGGGATAAAATTCTAAACAAAGCGATTACAAGCAAATAGGACAATTACAAGAAAATAATGAAAATACACACGGGAACTTCACACATAATATCTCTTGACAGCATCTAAGTTGATCAGTTTTGGCCATTCGGTGCCATCCATCTCCGACAAGACCAAGGCACCTCCAAATAACACTTTGCGAACCATGTAGGGCCCTTGCCAATTTGGTGCAAATTTCTCTTTGTACTCATCCTGATGGGGGAAAATGCGTTTAAGGACCAACTGGCCGATTTCAAATATCCTGACTCTTACTTTCTTGTGGAAAGCACGAATCATTCTCTGTCGATACAGTTGACCATGACAAACCGCAACCATTCTCTTCTTATCAATCAATATTAACTGATCAATACGCTTGCGAACCCAATCAGCATCACTCAATTCGGCTTCTTGGATGATTCTCAATGAAGGTATCTCAACTTCTGCAGGTATAACTGCTTCTGTTCCATATACTAACAAGTATGGAGTAGCTCTAATTGATGTTCTGACAGTCGTTTTGTATCCCAACAAAGCATATGGCAACATCTCGTGCCAACATCTATGATTGTCAATCATTTTCCTCAGAATCTTCTTTATGTTCTTGTTGGCGGCTTCTACAACTCCATTCATTTGGGGACGATAGGCGGTTGAGTTTCGGTGAGTAATCTTGAATTATTCACATATCTCTCTTATCAAGTGACTGTTGAGATTCACTCAATTATCAGTAATGATGGATTCTGGCACTCCAAACCTACATATCAAATTGTTGCGAACAAAATCAGCTACAACCTTTTTGGTCACCGACTTATACTAAGCTTCTTCCACCCATTTGGTGAAGTAGTCAATGGGAACCAAAATAAATTTGTGTCCGTTAGAGCCGGCTGGCTCTATGACATCCATGCACTAAGCTACAATCAACCAAGGTAAACTCATAGCATTGAGTTCATGAGGCGGCACTCGAATCAAATCACTATGCACTTTACATTTATGACATTTCTGCACAAACTTGCAACAATCATGCTCCATAGTCATCTAAAAATAATCAGCGCGGAGGATCTTCCTAGCCAACGTGAGCCCATTCATGTGAGTACCACAAACTCCGACATGTATTTGTTCCAGAAGCTTTAAAGTTTCACTAGCATCAACACATCTGAAAAGACCTAAATCTGGAGTCCTCCTATAAAGGATTTCCCCACTTGCAAAGAAATTGAGGGCCATACGGAGTATCGACTTCTGAACGTTGCAATCTCAGGATAAGTTCGATCTCTAAATACCTCTTTATATCAAAATTCCAAGGCGAACCATCTGGTTCCGCTTCAACATGTGAACAATGAACAGGCTGCTCTTTTACCTCTACATCTAAAGGATCAATATAAATTGTATCTGAATGTTAATCATTGATGCAATGGTGGCAAGAGCATCGGCCAACTCATTCTGTGTCCTGGGAGTGTGCTTGAACTCAATCTTGCGAAATCTCTAGCCCAACTTTTGTATATACAGCACATACGGTGTGATATTCGGGTTTTTCACGGCCCATTCTCCTTGAACTTGATGAATCAGCAAGTCTGAGTCTCCAATAACCAGAAGCTCATGAGCATTCATGTCGATGGCCATCTTCAAACTAAGGATACAAGCCTCGTATTCTGCCATGTTGTTTGTATAATCAAATTGGAGTTTAGCTGCCATAGGATAGTGCAGACCATATTCTGACACTAAGACTGATCTGATACCTCTTCCTTGGTCATTTGCCGCTCTATCAAAAAACACTCTCCAACCAGGGTACGCTTCAGAAATATCTTCACCCACAAATGCTACTTCTTCATCGAGAAAATAAGTTTTGAGTGGTTCATACTCTTCATCAACCGGATTCCCCGTAAGATGATCAACTAATGCTTGTGCTTTTATCGCATTCTGAGTCACATACACAATGTCAAACTCACTCAAAAGCATTTGCCATTTAGCTAACATTCCCAGTTGGCATCGCCTTCTGGAAAATATATTTTAATGGGTCCATCCTGGAAATAAGGTATGTGGTATAAGAAGACAAATAATGTCTCAACTTCTGAGCAAACCAAGTCAAAGCACAACATGATCTCTCCAAAAGAGTGTAACGAACCTCATATGGAGTGAATTTTTTGCTCAAATAATAAATGGCTCGCTCTTTCTTACCAGTCTCATCATGTTGACCGAGCACGCATCCAAATGCATTATTTGAGATCGATAAATATAGAAACAACGGACTATCTTCTCGTGGAGGGACCAATACCGGCGAATTGGATAAATAATTCTTGATGGCATCAAAGGTAGTTTGACATTCTCCAGTCCACTTGGTTAAGACATCTTTTTTCAACAACTTGAAGATGGGCTCACACACCACAGTGGATTGGGCTATGAACCGACTGATGTAGTTCAACCTTCCTAGAAAACTCATCACCTTCTTCCTGGTCTTCGGAGAAGGTAATTCTTGGATCGCCTTGATCTTGGAAGGGTCAAGCTCAATGCCCCTCCTACTGACTATAAATCCCAACAGCTTGCCAGCTGGCACTCCAAAAGAACATTTGGCAAGATTTAACTTTAAATTGTATCGACGCAGGCGATCAAAGAATTTCCTTAAGTGAGTCAAGTGATCTAAACTCTTGCGGGATTTGATTATGACATTATCTACATATACCTCAATCTCCTTATGAATCATATCATGAAAAATGGTTGCCATAGCCCTCATATAAGTAGCACCGGCATTTTTGAGACCAAAAGGCATCACTCGGTAATGTATACACCTCAAGGCGTAATGAAGGTGTCTTTTTTGCATCTTCTTCATTCATTAGGATCTAGTGATAGCCCGCATAACAATCCATAAATGACTGCATCTCATGCTTGGAACAATTATCAATGAGAATGTGAATGTTTGGCAATGGAAAGTTTTCTTTTGGGCTAGCTTTGTTGAGATCTCTGTAATCGACACAAATTCTGATCTTCCCGTCTTTCTCAGCCACTGGAACAATGTTGGCCAACCAAGTTGGATACTGCATCACTTCCACCACCTGGGACTCGATCTGCTTTGTAATCTCCTCTTTGATCTTCAAACTCAGCTCTGGCTTGAACGTCCGAGTCTTTTGTTTTACTAGATTGAATTCTGGATTAATCGGCAACTTTGGGACACCATATTCGTACTCAGCCCTGGCATATCTCTGTAAGACCAGGGAAATACATCAATGTATTCTCTAAGCAAATGAACCAAGTACCTCTTTGAGCTTCAGTTAGATGGACATTGATTCTTACTTCTTTAACACATTCCTTATTTTCGAGATTCACAATTTTGGTTTCTTCTAAATTCAGCACGTGTTGATTCTCAAATTGTCGAAACTCTTCAGCAAATGTGTGGGTACCTCATTTTCTTCTTCGTATTCCTCGCATTTGTCATCACCTGCCTCATTTTGTTCACTCGGTTCATGACATGACATGACATTGGTAGGTTTTAAATTAATATTATTGAAATCATAAACAAACAAAGTTAGGAAAGTAAAATGTAAACAGATCAGTAAACAAATTTTTGATAAAAGAGGCTTTTATTTAAATTGAAAAAAAAGCACAAACTTTGGCCATGGCTGAGGGCCATTTCGGCTTTTTAAACATCACGGGGGAATTACGAAACTCAAATAAGCAAAAACTGCATAAAGGGTGGGTCTCGGGCCTCTTCCGGACTACCACTGATTTTAAAGACAAACATAAACACATGTCTTTTCTACTAAGCTGCACGAGAATCAGGAGCGGTGTGGAGGTCCAATTTTGCAATTGCTCCTCAGGTTCTGCATCACGGATGCCCAATGTCCCAGCCTCTTCCTTAATTACCACATCAATCTCCTTAAAAGGTCCAAGATTCCTTCCCCGAGACCACCATCGTCGACATACTCTTGTACTGGAAATGATTGGTACAAATGAGGAATTGTCCTGGCCAATACTTGATCAACACTCTTGTTCTTCATCTCTGCTTCATCATCTGTGGGGACATATCCCAAACCAAACTTTGCTCCTTTGGTGGGGATTTGGATAGGCTCGACAATTCCTTGAAAATGCTTCCCCAATCTGAAACCTGGTTCGAAATCGCTCTGGAGCATAACAGTAGCAATCATCTTGTACACATAAGGCATATGGGGCTGTGGAGCCAAATCATCACCGGTGGCATTTACCAGCTCCACCGTGTAGAAATCACAACCTCGGGAGACCTCATTGACGATCAGCGCACACCCATTGGAATGGCTCCCTTCACTATGAATGACCAATTACTGGTCCTCCAAACAAATTTCATTAGTTGGTGAAGGGTAGAAGGCACAGCCCTAGCCATGTGGATAAACGGTCTTCCCATAACCAAATTGTAATTGGTATTGATGTCCAACACCTGAAACTCCACGTTAAATTCTGCAGGACCCATCTGAATATTTAAGTTTACCGCACCCAATGTGCCTCTTTGCACTCTATCAAAATCGCTCACTTTGACTTGGTTCTAGTGAAGCTTTCCCAAGTCAAATTTTACCTGCCTCAGAGTCGAAAGTGGGCTAATACTGAGACCAGATCCGTCATCGATCAAGACGCGATTTATGACCTTTTCTCAGCACATAATGGTGATGTGCAGAGCTTTGTTGTGCATCTTGCCGTCAAAGGGTAACGAAAAGGATGAAAAGAACTAGAAAATGAAAGCCTGAGGATCGCCGAGTCCACTTGGCGAGTCGTCGAAGGGTCTCACTTTGCCTTTTGTTCCAGTATGCTGAGCCTAAAGGAAAGGATCAAGTCGGCGGAAAGAAGGAGCAGTCGGTGCATCGCCGAGAAGTTCTGCGAAGCAGTATTATGTCGCCCAAAGACCCAGAGCACAACGATGCTGAAGGATAGTGCAAGACGGCGATGAACTACACCAAACGGCGAATCGCCGAGTTGATCAGTGATTCCGACTAATGTAGTCGAATGGTCCGCTGCAGCACAGATCTTTGAAAACTATAAATACTCGTTGAGAGTTATAGCTTAGTATTAGATTTTAGTATCACAAGATTTTCAGTGTGAAACAGTTAATATAATTTTTAGTTCTTTTTCTCTGAGTTTGAGAGAATTTTGAAACTTGAAGAAGAAGAGGGTTTCATCTCCAAGGATTTGGACTTGGGTCTCTTAAATTCTTCATTCTTGGCCTATAACAAGACTTAAATCTTCATATCCATTTGAATGCAAGCTCATTTAGGTATAAATTTCTATCTCTTGATGTGTGGCTAAAAACCCCAATTCTTAGGGTGTGATTTAGCGAATATGGGTTAAGATTGTTGTTGGGTCTTACCTGCTGATAGATTAAATGTAGTTTAATGGTGATTTCGTTTAGTAGTTGTGGTTGAATTTAACAAATTTGTAGTTGCAACTACAAGTTTATTTATGTATTTTCGGCTTGCTCGAGAAAGAGGTCGCGAAATCAAGATTACTAGATTGATGGCCTAAGGAGTGGGTCGACATGAGGTTCAACACGAGAGGGTGAGCCCTAGTCCCATATTCTAAAACTCAGCTCGAGAGAGTGAGTGAGGTAAGGCATAGGCTGGTCTTCATGCGGCAAATGGGTGTCCGAGAGGAACCCATTTGAAACGGAGTAAGTTGCTCAAGAGAGAATTTATTCCCACATATAGCTTAGCCTAGTCACTATTACTCTATAAATTTCCTATCGAAAGCATGTACCCAATAATTTAGATTTACCTGTAGTCTGGTCACATCCCAAGAATACCCTCTCATTCATTGATTTCTTTGTTATTTTCACTATCTTTGCTATACTTGTGACAAAAACCCCAAATCGATATTTGACATTTTTGTGTCCCCCTTTAATTTACAATGTTTTTAATCGTTAATGTCTTTATCTACGACTAGTTAGAAATAATTTTATTTTTCTATTAATTCGCAGAACCACTCCTTTAGGACTCGATCCCAACCCTTGGTTGGGTTATTATACTATTGCACGATCGTAGACACTTGCATCGAAAGTTATGTCGTTGATTACACAAACATCAAAATGGCTCCGCTGCCGGGGAGTGGTGTTACTTGAGAATTCTTAGATTAGTAGAATTTTTGTTCTTCTTAGTCGTAGTCTACTTACCTAATTTTTAGTTTTGTTTGTTTGTTGTGTGAATATTTCAGAAAGCATGAGAGTTAATGACAGGAACGGTAGCCAGGTAGGCCACTAAGACGGCATCGAAAATCTCAATGATGTCCAAGAGCCCAACTTCAATGGCTCCCATCTAGCCATCCATTTACCCCAACTGAGGGAAATGCAGTGTTCCACATAACGAGCACTATGTTGCAACTCTTGCAACTGAAGGGACTTTTCAGCTAACTAGCTCATGAGGATCCTCACGAGAATCTTTGAAATTTTGTAGATGTGTGTGGACCATTCTCGTTCAAAAACATCTCTGAGAAGTCGGTTCGGTTAAGGCTATTTCATTTCTCTTTGATGGGAGAAGCATGCAAGTGGCTAGCTGAGCTACCACATGAATCCATCACTTCTTGGGAGGAATTGGTAACCGCATTTCAAGTGTGATCTTTTCCTCCCTCGAAGATGATGTCGTTGCGGGATAGCATCCAGACCTTTAAACGTCTAGAAGGAGAGCCATTGCACGAAACTTGGCTAAGGTTCAAAAAGTTGGTGATACAATGCCAACCCACGGTTTACCAGATAACATGTTACTTCAATACTTATATTAGAGTTTGGATTCGGTAAACAAGGGTATCGCTGACCAATTGTCACCTGGAGGCTTAATGCAGCAGTCATATGCAGTAGCAACCTAGATTTTTGATGGTATGACAACCATCAACAGAGCATGGTACACTCGGGAGGACCAAGTCTCCCCTCTCACTTTCAAGCTATCCAAAGAGCAGATAGAAAAACACAATGAGAGAGACCAGAACATGGCCAAAATCATGACACAGCTTGATATTCTATCCAAAAACGTCATGAGGGGCGGTGCCCGTGGTGTCAACGTTGTGGGGGTCGGGGGTGCTACCCCTGAGAAGATGAAGTTTGAAGCCTTGTATAACGATGAGGTAAATTTTCTAGCCAACCAGGGCAGTGGCTATAACTCAAATTACCCAAGGCAGGGTGTGATAACAGTAAGGTTAAAGGAGATCACAAATAGAGAATTGAATATTAGAATGCGGAAGCACAAGAAAAGAAACAACAAAACTAACTAAAGATATGGGAGATTCGAAGGAAAGATCCACGAATTTCCAAGGATTAGATGTTCTAAGGTCTTGAAAAGATCCAAGTAACAACGTATAGATTTATGGAAGAAATCTAACGCCTTTACTTGAGAAAACGAATCAAAACGATAGAT
>JAJOOR010040083.1:0-13175 GCA_036250505.1 Solanum acaule
CCCCCCCCCCCCCCCAACCCCCTTTTTTTAACAAATGAAAATGTAGCGAAGGAAACTCATTTTAATTAATTGTTTTCTTTCCAAAAAAGAAATTGATGTAATTTTATAAATGACCGGACTAATAAAAATTTTAGTTTTACAAAAAAATATCACATCACTCCCTTTTAAAATAAAATTGCAAAAATAACTAAATTTATCTAATAGTTAAAATATTAATCAAAACATAGCCGAATTTGCATTTTTTGTTTGAATAACAATTCTCACATATATGATTTAAGAGGGGGGGAAAAAGCTTTTTTAAAAAAAAGATTTTGTGAAATGGCCAAATCTGTGTTTTTTTGCAAAAAAAATGATCAGATTTGCATTTTTTTTATTGCGAAAACATTTAGGTTTATTTTTAAAAAACATCCTGAACCTTATATACCAAAAAAAAATGATTGGATCTTTTTTCCTTTCTTAAACACTTTATTTATCAAAGCATATATCTATGTACTAGTTGTATAATAAAATAAAATAAAGCTAACATCAAATTGATATTAGAGCACAAATATACTTAACAATAAAACATAATTATTATTAAATATCAAAACATACTAAATTAATTCAAACAAACTTAACATAAATAATTAATCAAAATACAAAAGAACATACTTCGTTATTTGTAAAATTACATTGCAAATTGTAAAGAGAAATACCTAAAGAAGTGATGACAGGCAACAATGGAAGCAATGCTAGTTGTAATCACAGAATTAACAAAGATGAAAAACCTTTTTTTCTAAGTCTCCCTTTTTTTAAAATATTTTTTCCTTTTTTTTTTGCTAAGAATATTGTACTATGTTCTCTTGTGTTCTTCTCTTTATCCTCTTTGAAAAAAGAATGATATTAAATAGGTGGAGAATATGAAGCACCTAATCTGCATCCATGAGGCCATTTACCTTCTTAATGTATCATCCAAGATGATCAATGAAATTTCTTCTTTTGTCTTTTTTCTCTTTTTTTTTTCTTCTTCTAAGAAAAGATTAATTAGAAAAAGAGTACATTTTCCTTTAGAGGGTTCCTTTCTTTTAACCATAAATTGAATAAAAGCAGAATGGACCTTCTGAAAAAATCAAAATAGACTCATTAGGTAGAACTCATTTGATTTAGGACATTAAGACCCAGTAAATCAGTCCCACTAACACAAAAGTTCAAACATATAATCTACACACAATAAAATAAATAAAGATAAAAAAAAATCACACGAAACTTAACATACTAGATCTCAAAAACACACGACCAAGAAAAAACATAGTTTGGTAAAAAAAATGACATGTGTGATTGAAAAAAATAGCACTGGATTTGGATAAAGGGTGAGAGGGGGGAAAGATTGATATAGATTTTTGGGTGAATGGAGGTTGCCGGATAATCACGCCGACAAATTTTCGATAGAAATTTGACATGAAACTTATATCAAAAGATAGTCCTTGAAGAGCTCTCACGTTTATGTAAGGGGTATAGCATGGAGATGACATGAATTCCATAAATCTAAAAAAATGATGATTTGTGTCTGATTTTTCTTAGATCTATGAAGTTTGGCTAGGAATAAGAGCAAATGATTTGTGAATTAGTGTAGAAAATGGTGGAAAGAAGAAGTGGTGAAATTTTAAAGTAATTTGCCAGCGAGGATGGTGGTGGCCGGCGACGACAATGGCAGTGGGGGTGGCGGACGAGTGGTAGTGGTGGTCGGGAGAGAAGAGTAGGAAAAGTAAAAGAAATAATAAGGCCAAAATTCTAATTTTTGAGGTCTTTTTTTTATTTGTGATAGGGTCACATGGAAGCCATTGAATCAAAGAATTATAGATGATTTAGATTAAACCTTAGTCATAGTTATTGGATCGGATTGAAAACTGATTAGGCTATCACATATTGGGTTGAATTTAGCCCAATTCAATCAAAATTGAGTTCTTTGGGCCTACACATAGAAAAATTACCAAATAAATAAAAAATAAAAATACAAACACAAATAAAATACGCGAAATAGACCTTCTAAATATATATTCTCCTCGGAGTAACTTAAATATGTCAAAAGATTAGGTATTCACATCCTTTCAAGCTGGAAATAGGGAACTCCTAACAATTTATCTTGGGAGGTTTACATATACATGTCAAAAGATTAGGTATTCACATCCTTTCAAAACTATTTCCGGAGTACATTCGAGCTCATTTTGAGGGACATTCTCAGGTGTTTCAGGAATGTCAATTTCTTGATATGGTGTCCCCCCAAACTGTGAATCGTCCTAATTTACCTATCGATGAACTAGGTTCATCAACGCCTATTTCAACACGTTTCTTTTGCTATGTTTTGTAGTTTCATTTGTTTCAACCTCGTTCTACATGTTAGTCTCAAGCACAATAGGAAGTCTTTTCTAGAAGAAATGTGGTCATACACCTACTAATGATGTAGCAAGTGCCAGGTAGTACCAAAGGCTTCAGCCCAAAAGTTCTTAGTATGTTTACTAGCAATCATCATAGTTCTAATTTATTTTTTCTACGGTCTTATTTTTGATTCAGCTAGCCCATTTTGCCGAGGATTTCTAGAAGCTGAAACATTATGATTTACACCATGTTTTGAATAGTATTATAGAAATTTTAAGCTTTAAAATTCCAATCCATGAATAGATCTTAGTGAGAGCAATTGATTGCCTAGTTTCGTTTTCATTGTCTTTAGAAATATGGTGAAGACCTCGAAGATTTTCTCTTTTGCTGCAAGAAACATTGTCCAGGTAAATCTGATACCTTACATCCATGGCTTTTTACCCTCATTGGACTACATAAGTTCATATGGACCAAGTCAAAAGCATCTAATTGTGCTTTTTACTTTCTTCATCTTGAAAGAGGATTTTTACCTGTTTTCTTCTTGCACAGGCACCACAAACCTTTTCATTCTTGAATTTAATGTTAGGCAAGCCTATCACTAAGTCCTTGAATATAAGTTTGTTCAATTGGTTGAGACTTGAATATTGGAGTCTCTTATGTTGTAGCAGGGGTAATTGTAACATTCCGCTTTTAAAAGAACTAGAAATAGAAAGAAACCAATTTTTTTAAAGATCAAATTTGGAAAGTTTGGCAAGTTTTACTAAGTATGAGTTTTGGGTCAACTTCAAACGACCATAACTTTAAGTACAAGATGAGTTATGTGTGCTATAAGATATCAAATGAATGGTTTTTGAATTATCTTTCTAACGCCACCGAGTTTCCTAATTTTCGAGCTCATATGAGGGAGATATGCCCATTCAAAGTTGGGCTGTCAAGTTAAGGAAAGTTAACCGGATTTTAAAGGGGTATTTTGGTCTTTTCCAGACCCAATTGAAATAATTCGGTTTTAGTAAATTATTTGGGGTCTAAACTGAGTTAGTTCAGCTTACACAATTAAGAATTACTCTAGGGCTTTGAGAGAAGAGAAAAGAGGAGAAAAGTCAAGGCGTTCTTGGAGATTTCTTGCGGAATCGAAGTCATTTCGCCAAGGGTTGATCCCTAAACAAGTAAGTGAGACTTTCATAGTGTTGGGTTCGTTCACTCACGCGCCAATCAGCGAAATTCATTCTAGAAAGTTGAAAGTTTGATGTTGAATTATGCTCTTGAAATTGGCTTTCGTTCTTCAGGTTTGATTGGATTGTTGAGTTCTTGATGAAATTGTGTCGATTTTGGAGTTGTTTATGAGTAGATTCGTGTGTACATCTACTGGATATTTGAATCTAAAGATGAATAGAGAAAAAGAATCGAACTTAAGCGAATTAGAGTTAGAAAACGATGAAGGAAAAAGTCGGGACGCAGACTTGTTCCTCAGGATTGGAACTTCTCTCTCCGCATCGCGGAGAGGTTGCAGACCCTTCTACCTCAAAATTTATTTCATGACCAAATATTAAAATGCATCTCCGCGTTGCGAACTTACTTCCAAACAGTAATTTCTTGATCGTTTCTCATGTTTAACTATCTAAAAACACTCCTAAACATCACAAAATCTTTCCTATCACAAATCACAACCTTGAATCCATAAATTTCAAATTCAAGGAAAGTTAAGAGTCAAGTCTAGAGAGTTCTTAGAGTCCTTTCAAAAGTCTTTTGCAAATGCTTTAAACTTGTTTTAAGCCTTAAGTTTTGAGTTGAGTAAAGAGTGAAGTTCATTTCTTCAAAAGAGTATATGGGGACTATGTATTCCCAAAGAATAAATGTTTTTACATTTAATCAAGAAAGGAAACACCAATTTCCAAAAGAGCCTTTAAGATAGTTTTCAGTAAAGAGTAAATGTTTTCACATTTAATCAAGAAAGGAAACATTGATTTCCAAGAGAGACTTTGGGGTAATTTTTTAGCAATTATCTCATATCAAAGAAAGAGTTATATATGTTTTTAAACATATGAGCTAGTTACATTTTGGGAGTAGTATTGAGCATCGATATGGGGGAGAGTTCAGACAACTCACAGCTCCCATAAACCATGTAGCCAACGTGGGTAGAAAATGGTCATACTTTTAGATGATTCGTTAGTGCTTTTTAGCATAGACTAGTGGATCCACTTAGTAGTTACGTTCTATACCCCCGTCAAAGTATAGGACGACTATGGCAGCGTGAGGCAAAACGATGTATTATCACATAGCTCTTAAGTGATTGTTATCGGTTAGAGAAACTCCCACAATTATATTTTTGTATTCTTATATACACAGAGATTACTTGTATTTTCACATACAAACAGAGTTTAAATTGTATCCTTGTATACAAACTGAGTTACTATTGTATTTCTAAATACACAAAGTTGTTATCTATGTTTTTAAAGCTTTTATTTATATTGCATTTATATTATTGCTTTATATTGAAATGAGTTGAGTTGAGACCAGGCATGTTCCTTCAGTTCCTTTCAAGCTTACGTCTTGTTTTAGTTTCCCCTTGCATGCTCGTACATTCAATGTACTGATGCCAGTTGGCCTACATATTTTTATGATGCAAATTCAGGTAACCAGGATCAGCATCCAGCGCATCGTTGATCCAGTTGAGCTTCAGAGTTATTGGTGAGACTCTTTGCTTCCAGAGGATCCCTTTTTATTGTTTTATTAGTTAGTTCATTAGGATGTCGTGGGTATTGTCCCAACGTCCATCTCAGTTGTTAGAAGCTTCATAAACAGTTAGTTGATGTTAGTTCTTGAGTCTTTTCATTTCAGTTTTCATGATTGACACTTGAGTTGCCATCTTGGCTAGTTGAATGTTTCTTTTAAGACATTCTAACTTTATAGCATGAGTTTATCTTCTGAGACTATTTTCTTGTTATTTAAGTCTTCCGCTATGAGTTAAGTTAGGCCAAAGGTTCGCTTGGGGCCATCAATGGTTCTCAAGTGCTAGTCCCGCCCAGGGTGTAGGCTCGAGATATGACAAACTTGGTATCAGAGCACACAGTTCAAGATTCCTAGGGACTCTATGAAACCATGTCAGTAGAGTCCAAGTTATCAGTGTGAAGCGCACCACATCTATAATTAGGAACTATCTCACTTCTTTTATACTTATTTCGTGCGATATAGTTTATCTCTAAAAAGTTTCTTTTAATTCGTGCTTGCGCGTGTCTTTCAGATCATGCCTCCACAAAGAGTTGTCAGAGGTCGTCCCGCTAGGAGAAACTTTGAACCACAGGATCAAGGGGCACCAAATGCACCAGAAGTGCAACCCCAAGGAGAGGTCACCAATGCTGAGTTCCGTGAAGCTATCCGAATGTTAAGTCAAGTTGTGACCAATCAAATTGGACAGAGAGAGAATCGACAGGAAGTGGCTTCTGTGAGTTCTTAAGGATGAATCCTCCAAGCTTCATTGGTTCAAGTGTCACTGAGGATCTAGAAAATTTTGTTGAAGAGCTTCAGAAGGTTTTTGAGATTATGCATGTTGTTGATGCTGAGAGGGTGGAACTAGTTGCATACCAAATGAAATGTGTCGCTAGAATCTGGTTTGATCAGTGGAAAAAGAATAGAGGTGAAGGTGCACCACTTGTTAGTTAGGCTTTGTTTGAGGAGGCCTTCTTGGGGAATTTCTTTCCCCGTGAACTGAGAGAAGCCAAGGTACGAGAATTCTTTACTCTTAAACAGGAATCTATAAGTGTTCATGAGTACAGTCTGAAGTTCACCCAACTTTCCCGCTATGCTCCGTAGATGGTTGTTGACATAAGAGGTAGAATGAGTTTGTTTATTACTGAGTTGTCTCGTCTGTCAAGCTAGGAAGGCAAGGCAGCTATGCTGATAGGAGATGTGGACATAGTAAGGCTGATGATCCATGTGCAACAGTTTGAGGAAGAGAAGCTGAAAGATAGAGAGAAATTTTGAAACAAAAGAGCTAAGACAAGGAATGAGTCCGGGCAGCCGGGCAGCAAAAGAGCAATGTCAACCGGTCATCTTTTCAACAGAAACAAAAGGGACCTGCTACATCATCTGTTAGTGCACCTACACCAAGGAACATATGTGAGTTCAATAATCAGAATTCATAGAATTTCAGAGCTAGACCTGTGCATTCTCAGGGTAGTATGGCAAAGGGGGTAATAAGACTCCTGCATGTGCTAAGTGTGGTAAGAGCCACTCAGTGGTGTGTCGTGATGGCTCCACTGATTGCTTCAAGTGTGGTCATAATGGTCATTTTATGAGAGAATGTCCAAAGAATAGCAAGGTAATGGTAATGGGGGCAATAGAGCCCATTCTTCTTCAGTTCTCCACTAGACAACGTTGTATCTAGAGGAGATACTTCAGGGGAAGGTGGAGGAGCAAACCGTCTTTATGCTATCACTAATCGCCAAAAGCAAGATGATTCGCCAGATATTGTCACTAGTATGATCCAAGTCTTTAACTTTGATGTTTATGCTTTGCTAGATCCAGGAGCGAGTCTATATTTTGTGACTCCTTATGTTGCGATGAATTTTGATGTTCTTCCTGAGAAACTTCTTGAGCCCATTAGTATTTCCACACCTGTTGGTGAGTCTATTTTAGCAGAGAGAGTCTATCATGATTGTACCATTTCCGTCAATCACAAGAACACCATGGATGATTTAGTTGAGTTAGACATGATAGATTTTGATGTCATCCTAGGTATAAACTGGCTTCATGCCTATTATGCCTAAGTCGATTGTAGAACTCGAGTTATTAAGTTCCAGTTTCCTAATGAGCCAGTTATAAAGTGGAAGAGTAGTTCAGCAGTGCCTAAGGGTCGTTTTATTTCGTACCTTAAGGCGAAAAAATTAGTTTCCAAGGGGCGTGTCTATCACTTAGTCCGAGTTAATCACTCTAGTGTTAAGATACCTCATATTCAGTCAGTCCCAGTCCCAGTAGTAAAAGAGTTTCCATAAGTCTTTCCAGATGATCTTTTCGGAGTCCCTCCTGAGAGAGAAATAGACTTTTGGTATAGATATTCTTCCCGATACTCGTCCTATATCTATTCCGCCATATAGAATGGCACCAGCAGAGTTGAAAGAGTTGAAAGAGCAGTTGAAATATCTCCTAGAGAAAGGTTTTATTCGACCAAGTGTCTTACCTTAGGGTGCACCGGTCTTATTTGTGAGAAATAATGATGGTTCTCTTAGAATGTGTATAGATTACCGTCGGTTAAACAAGGGTACTATCAAGAATAAGTATCCTCTTCCGAAAATTGATGATCTCTTCGATCAACTTCAGGGTGCCACTTGTTTTTTTGAAAATAGACCTCAAATCAGGCTACCATCAGTTGAGAGTAAGGGAGTGTGATATTCCAAAGACAACTTTCAGGACCCATTATGGTCATTATGAGTTCCTAGTTATGTCCTTTGGTTTGACCAATGCATCTGCAGCGTTCATGGACCTTATGAATAGAGTATTCAAGCCTTATTTAGATATGTTTGTTATCGTATTCATTGATGACATACTAATCTATTTGAGGAATGAGGAAGATCATGCTAGTCATCTCAGAGTAGTTCTCCAAACTCTAAAGGATAGGGAATTGTATGCTAAATTCTCTAAGTGTAAGTTTTGGCGTGAGTCTGTGGCATTCTTAGGCCACTTTGTTTCCGGTGATGGAATTAGAGTTGACACTCAGAAAATAAAGGCATTGCAGAATTAGCCTAGACCCACATCTCCAACTGATATTAGGAGTTTCTTGGGGTTGGCTGGATATTATAGAAGGTTCGTCAAGGGGTTCTCATCTATTTCGTCCCCTTTGACCAAGTTGACTCAGAAAATAGTGAACTTTCAATGGTCTTAAGCTTGTGAAAAAAGCTTTCAGGAATTGAAAACTAGGTTGACTACTGCCCCAGTATTAACCTTAGTAGAAGGTACGCAAAGTTTTGTTGTATATTGTGATGCGTCCTGAGTTGGACTGGGTTGTGTGTTAAGGCAGAATGGTAAAGTTATAGCTTATGCCTCCAAACAGTTGAAAGTTTACAAGAAGAATTACATAACCCATGATCTAGAATTGGCTGCCATAGTATTTGCTTTGAAAATATGGCGTCACTATCTTTATGTAGTTCATGTGGATGTGTTCACCGATTACAAGAGTCTTCAGTATGTGTTTAGTCCGAAAGATCTTAATCTCAGACAGAAAAGGTGATTAGAGTTACTCAAAGATTATGACATAAGTATGGTATATCACCCAGGTAAGGCTAATGTTGTTGTTGATGCTTTGAGTAGGTTGTCTATGGGTAGTACTGCTCATGTTGAAGAAGAGAATAGAGAGTTAGCAAAGGATGTGCACAGACTTGCACGGTTAAGAGTTCGACTAATGGATTCCACTGAAGGAAGAGTAATGCTGATGAATGGGGCTGAATCATCATTAGTGTCAAAAGTCAGAGAAACAAGACCAATATCCTATTTTGCTTGAATTGAAGGAAAATGTTCATAAGCAAAAAGTAATGACTTTTGAACAAGGGGGAGATGGTGTATTGAGGTATCATGGTAGGTTATGTGTACCAAGGGTGGATGAACTCCACGAGAGGATCATGGAGGAAGCTCATAGCTCCAGATATTCTATCTATCTGGGTTCCACAAAGATGTATCGTGATTTAAGAGAAGTATATTGGTGGAATAGTATGAAGAAAGGTATTGTTGAGTTCATTGATAAATACCCGAATTGTCAACAAATTAAAGTAGACCACCAAAGGCCCGGTGGTATGGCTCAGAATATAGAACTTATGGAGTGGAAGTGGGAGATGATCAATATGGATTTCATTACTGGCTTGCCACAGTCTCGCAGGTAACATGATTCTAATTGGGTGATTGTGGATCGAATGACAAAATCAGTCCATTTTTTATCGGTAAAGACTACCCATTCAGCAGAGGATTATGCCGAGTTATATATTCAAGAGGTAGTAAGAATTCATGGAGTTCCAGTTTCCATTATTTCAGATAGAGGTGCACAATTTACTGCACAGTTTTGAAAGTCATTCCAGAAAGGCTTGGGTTCAAAGGTGAACTTGAGTACTGCTTTTCATCCTCAGACAGATGGTCAAGAAGAGTACACTATTCAGAATTTTGAAGATATGTTGAGGGCATGTATGATTGATTTCAAGGGTAATTGGGATGATCACCTACCTCTCATTGAGTTTGCTTACAACAATAGTTGTCATTCTAGCATCCAGATAGCTCCTTATGAAGCTCTTTTTGGGAGAAGATGCAAATTTCCTATTGGATGGTTTGAAGTTGGTGAAGCTGGGTTGATAGGACTAGACTTAGTTCATCAAGCTATGGAGAAAGTGAGAGTTATTCAAGAAAGGTTGAAAACAACGCAGAGTCGATAGAAATCCTACACTGATGTTAGGAGAAAGGACTTATAGTTTGAAGTAGATGACTGGGTATACTTGAATATTTCACCCATGAAGGGTCTTATGAGATTTGGTAAGAAGGGTAACTTAGCCCCGGGTATATTGGTCCGTACAGAATATCCAATAGGATTGGTAATGTAGCTTATGAGTTAGAGCTACCCCAAGTGTTAGCAGCGGTTCATCCAGTGTTTCACATCTCTATGTTGAAAAAGTGTATGGGCGATCCTTCACTAATAATACCAACTGAAGATATTGGTATCAAGGATAGCTTGTCTTATAAGGAGATTCTTGTTCAGATTCTAGACCGTCAGGTTCGCAAACTGAGAACCAAGGAAGTAGCATCAGTCAAAGTTATGTGGAGAAACCATTTTGTTGAGGAAGCTACTTGGGAAGTTGAGGAGGATATGAAGAAGAGATATCCACATCTCTTAGATCTCAGAGAAATTCCAGATCAAGGTATTAATTCTCTTCTTAGTACTCTTTAATTGATATACTGAATGTGTTAGATTTCCTTGTTGGGTGTTTGAGTTGAGTGTTAGATGTTACGCCCTTAGCCTAATAAGAGTAATCTCATTCGAGGACGAATATTCCCAAGGGGGAAATATTGTAACATCCCTCTTTTGAAAGAACTAGAGATAAAAAGAAACCATTTTTTTTAAAGATCAAATTTGGAAAGTTTGGCATGTTTTGCTAAGTATGAGTTTTGGGTCAATTTCAAACAACTATAACTCTCAGGATAAGTTAGGTATGCTATAAGAAATCAACTAAAAGGTCTTTGAATCACAAATCACAACCTTGAATCTTTCCAAGTAGCTTCCTCAACAAATCACAACCTTGAATACATAAATTTCAAATTCAAGGAAAGCTAAGAGCCAAGTCTAGAGAGTTCTTAGAGTCCTTTCAAAAGTCCTTTGCAAATGCTTTAAACTTGTTTCAAGACTTGAGTTTTGAGTTGAGTAAAGAGTAAAGAGTAAAGAGTAAAGTTCATTTCTTCAAAAGAGTATATGGGGACTATGTATTCCCAAAGAATAAATGTTTTACATTTAATCAAGAAAGGAAACACCAATTTCCAAAAGAGCCTTTTAGCTAGTTTTCAGTAAGGAGTAAATGTTTTTACATTTAATCAAGAGAGGAAACACTGATTTCCAAGAGAGCCTTTGGGCTAGTTTTTGAGAAATTATCTCAAATCACAGAAAGAGTTATGGTTTTAAACATATGAGCTAGTTATATTTTGGGAGTAGTATTGAGCATCGATATGGGGGAGAGTTCAGACAATCACAGCCCCCATAAATAATGTAGCCAACGTGGGTAGAAAAGGGTCATACTTTTTAGATGATTACTTAGTGCTTTTTAGTATAGACTAGTGGATCCACTTAGTAGTTAGGTTCTATACCCCCGTCAAGTTATAGGATGGCCCTGGCAGCGTGAGGCAAAACGATGAATCATCACATAGCTCTTAAGTAATGGTTGTCAGTTAGAGAAACTCCCACAATTATATTTTTGTATTCTTATATACACAGA
The DNA here is from genome assembly GCA_036250505.1 of Solanum acaule. NCBI lineage: Eukaryota > Viridiplantae > Streptophyta > Magnoliopsida > Solanales > Solanaceae > Solanum > Solanum acaule. The sequence continues at coordinate 11,310 of JAJOOR010040083.1, forward strand.
GATTACTTGTATTTTCACGTACAAACAAAGTTTAAATTGTATCCTTGCATACAAACTGAGTTACTATTCTATTTCTGAATACACAGAGTTGTCATCCATATTTTAAAAGTTTTTCTTTATATTGCATTTATATTATTTCTTTATATTGAAATGAGTTGAGTTGAGTTGAGTTGGACCAGGTATGTTCCTTCAGTTCCTTTCAAGCTTATGTCTTGTTTTAGTATTCCTTTCGCATGCTCGTACATTCAATGTACTGATTCTAGTTGGCCTGCATCTTTTTATGATACAGATTCAAGTGACCAGGATCAGCATCCAACGCATCGTTGATCCAATTGAACTTCAGAGTTGTTGGTGAGCCTCTTTGCTTCTAGAGGATCTCTTTTTATTATTTTATCAGTTAGTTTATTAGGATGTCATGGGTCTCGTCCCAATGTCCATCTCAGTTGTTAGAGGCTTCATAGATAGTTAGTTGATGTTAGTTCTTGAGTCTTTCCATTTCAGTTTTTGATTATTGAGACTTGAGTTGTCATCTTGGCCAGTTGAATGTTTCTTTTAAGACATTCTAACTTTATTGCATGAGTTTATCTTTTGAGACAATTTTCTTGTTATTTAAGTCTTATTCTATGAGTAAAGCCAAGCCAAGGATTCGCTTGGGGCCAGCAATGGTTCTCAAGTGTCAGTCCCACTCAAGGTGTAGGCTCGGGTCGTGATAGTAATAGTCCATCTCACTCAGGTATGTGAGGTCCTTTCTAGGAATCTCTGTAATGTCTATTCTATAGACATTTTTGTGTCTTTTAGCGGTTAACAAATTTCTCTACTATCTAGATTTATGATTCTGCAATCTGCAAAAGTAAATGTTATCTTATTTTCTATGCCGCATAGTTTTTATAGACGTACCAAGTTTTCTTCAATCCATCAATAATCTAGGCCACATATTAAAATTGATGCTCGAATGTTGACGTACGAGATGACAAATGTAATGATTCGGTTGGTCATTTTTTTATTTTTTTTGTGAAATTTACCAATTTCCCTCCTGATATTGACCCCCGGTCTTGTATGATTGAGTTTTGAAAGTTGGTTTCCAAGCATTGAGTAAAAATTTGAGAATTCAGTAAGTTTAAAGTTTGAAAGGCTTAAGTTGCTTAAAAGTGGCTTTTGGTGTCTTTTGGAGTTTTGAGTGTTGGAATGAAATTCCTTTAATTTCAACCGTCCCGGAATGTGGAATCTGATCATTGAGAGTTTTCAGTTTTAGATTCGATGTATATTTGATGATTTGAGATCCTAAGTTGTGAACTTGTTGAATTTTAGTCTTTGGATTGACTTTGATCAACATTCGGGGTTCAGATGCTCGGATCAGAATTTCGAGAGTTATGTTGGATTCGGGGGATGATTTTAGGCCTAGGTGAGGTTTTGGTTGATTTTTGATAGGTCCCAAGCCTGTTTTAGCATTTTTAGGTGTTGAGTTAGTTTCTTATAATTTTTAAGCATATGTCGGGTCAAAAGAGTCCTCAAATTCATGTTTTGACAATTTTATTGAGTCTCAAACATTGAGTATAATTGATTTGCATATAAGTTTTGTATGCACAGGATTTCAAATGAATCTCGAGGGTCCTTTCGATATTTTGGGTGTTGGTTGATGGTTTTGGTGTTGCAGTCTTCGCTTAGGCAAACCATGGTTCGCTTTGGCGATGGTCGCTTAAGCGGAACCTGGTTCAAAAAGCAAGACTGGCCTTTTGGGTGCGGTTCGCTTTAGCGATGGCCGCTTAAGTGGAATCTGGTTCGCAAAAGCGAGACCCCCAACTTTTGCAGGGTTCGCTTAATCGAAACCCGGTTCGCAAAAGGACATCGGGGGGGGGGGGGGGGGGG
>JAJOOR010040084.1:0-10811 GCA_036250505.1 Solanum acaule
GTAAAGGTAAGGGTTAGTAAATTATACACACGTAGCCGGACCAAGGTGCGGGGTGAAATTCTCTAGATGCCGGACCAAGGATTTAGAGATACCTAACTTATCACTTTGCATGTAATACACTAGAAAAGGATTGCTATTACTAGGATTGCCGAGTTATGAGCTTGTGGTGAACACGTATACCCTAGTTAATTTTCTCATCTTGATAGCAACCAAAATTGACTTTTGTTTACTAATTACTTACTGAATTCTTACAATTTGTTTCACAGATCCCCCCATTTTAATTACTTGTTTCTGGAAGTACTTTGACTAATTGAATATAAGTGTAAGTTAAAGTTAAGTCTAAACCAGTTTCCTCGTGGGATCGACCCCAACCTACAAGTTGGGTTCATTACTTGATAACGATCGCTTACGCTTCTTTAGAGAGGTGTAATTTGAGTGTATCAGTTACGTTCAGGGTGTAGGCCCGGATCGTGACAAGTTGATTGTCTCGACAAATAAAAAACTCTATATTTGAAGCGTGAAATAGAGAGTAGGGTTGAAGATGCCCTAAGTCTCATGACTCAAATATGATACTTGGGTTGTGATTGACATTCATTAAACATTTATTTCGTAGGTGTCGATTGTGCTAAAACTATTAGGGTTGTTCGATAGCTGGTTAGAGTTATAAGTAGTTATTAGTAATATATCAATTAAATATGATTAAATTTATAATTAAAGGTAAGAGTAAACATAGCAGAAGAAAATCCTTTTTTTGCTTTCAAGATAAAGTTTAAAAAGTTGAAAGTTGTTCAAATCTTGGAGTAGAGAGGTATTTGGTCATATTTTAAGCAATTAATAATTAACTATTAGAGAGGACGTTATTAAAATCAAGGAGAGTTTGTTTGAAGATAACACATCCGGTGTGAATAGAGCGATTATGCAAAAGGCACAAGTAGAATTTAAGAAACATCAACACTATGAAGAGGAGTACTGGAAACAAAAAACAGAATTTACTTGGTTTGAGAAAGGAGACAGAAATACTAGATTATTTCATAGTTTAGTGAAGGAAAGAAGAAAAAGACTAATGTAGACAAAAGTTCAGAATGATTACAGTGAACTTTTGGAAGATAAAGAACAAATTTGTGATGAAGCTGTGAAGTATTATCAGAAGTAATTTACTCAACAAAGGGATGCTATTAAATTTTCTCTTATGAGACACATCCCAAGGATTCTAACAAAAGAGGATAATGTAGCTCTTGGCACTATGCCTACAAAGGAAGAAGTTAAAACTATTGCATTTAATCTTAGTGAGAATAATGCGAGTGGATCAAATGATTTTACAAGACCTTTTTTTATCATCACTGCTGAGTTATAATTGGTAATGATGTATGGAATTTGTCTTGACTTTCTTTGAAGTAAATAGACTATCAAAATCTATTACTCATACTAACCTTGTGGTGCTGCTTAAAAAGAATGTCGCTCTCTATTTATCTGATCTAAGGCCTATACGCTTGAGTAATTTCATCAATAAAGTTATTTCTAAGATAGTGCATGATAGATTGAAGATGATACTTCCAAGGTTTATTTTGCCAACCAATCAGACTTGTTAAGAAAATGAAAATTATCAATAAAATTTTGCTTACTCAGAAGATTGCATTAGATATCAGTAAAAAGGAAAATCAGTCAATATCATAATTAAGCTTGATATGACAAAGGCTTATGTCAAGGTATTTTGATAAAAGTCGCAAGAAAAATAGATTTTTCAAAGGGTTTTGTTGATAACACTTAGAGAACTATAGATAATAATTGGTGTTCAGTATAGGTTATTAGGTTGGCTCAAGGGTTCTTTTACTCTACTGAGGGGTAAAACAAGTGGACCCTTTATATCTTGCTTTATTTATTCTCAGTGCTAAAGTTCTGCCTAGGACTTTGAACTCTTTATTTGATGATAGCCAATATATGAGTTATGGTATGTCTAAATTGACTGCAAATCTTAACCATTTTACATATGCATATGACACAATTACATTTACAGCTGCATATGAAAAGTCTCTTCGAAGAATAATGAAGGCGTTTGGTAGATATGAATCTCAATTAAGGCAATTAATCAATAAAAGAAAGAATTCTTAATACATGCATCAAAATATCAGTGCACAACTAGGAGTTTTAGTTGATGGATATACATGTATATTAAGAGGCCAATTTCAAATCACTTATCTAGGGTGTCCTATCACCCATGCTAAGTAGCTACAATGGTCTCATTAAAAAGGCTGAAGAACAAGTTCTAAACATGAAAAGGGAAGATGTTATCTTTTGATGGTAAAACCACTTTAATAAATAGTGTATTACAGAGTATTTCTATCTTCATTCTCTATGCAATTGTCCCTCCTAAATGTTTAATCACTAAATTGCACAAGATTTCTGCAAAGTCATTTTTGAAATAATAAGAAAACAGGAAGGAAGAAGTAAACATTGAGCTATTTGACAAAATATATGTCTACCTAGACCTAAAGGTGAACTAGGTTTCAAATCTTTATTTGATGTTTCCAAAGCAATGTTTGCAAAGTTATGGTGAAAATTCAAAATAAGTAATTTTTTATGGACAAAATTCATGTGTTATAAATATTACAAAAAATAAATATCTACACTAGTCCAATGAAAAGACGGATCTCAGGTGTGGAAAATGATGCTTAAAAACAATGATGTTTTAGAGAAGAAAATGTGGCGGGAAAAAAAGAAAAGGCACCACAAACATTTGGTATGAAAATTGGACCAAATTGGGCCTTTATTTCATGAAGCAAATTGTATTATTCAATCAAAAATGAAATCTATAAAGGAGCTAATGAATGAAGAGGGATGAGACCTAGACAAAATCGACCAAGTACTATCAGAGAGAATTGTTAATCATGTACAACAACAATTAAGCAATGATACGCCTAGTGCTTTGTTTGACAGACCTTGGTGGCTACTGATTAGCACTAATAAGTTTAAGGTTCATTCATCTTGGGAATTATTAAGAGAAAAATTGCATAAACATAGAGTTTTTTTAATTTTTATAACTGACATACATCATGTGAGCTCATGGTATCCAACAGCCAACCCGGTTGAGAGAGCTTCTCCATACCTTGCCAGAGTGTAGAACCATATCATATCAGTGTAGATCCACTAATATGATCCTCTCAGGGCTAAATGGTTAGCCATGAAAGTAGTGAAACATAATCCCATAGTGGCACGTAGTTATAAGACTTGGATTTTCTAAACTCATATCCTCTCGGTGCTAAATAGTCCGCGCCCCCCAAAAAAAGCATATATTCATATGTATGAAAATCATCTATCTATTTGAATTATATGACTAATCTCGAAAGTCATATCTTAAATAACTTGAGTTTAGGTTGAAATTCATATCATGTTAGTTTTCACGCTTAAAAGTCATAAGAGTTTGAATTATCATAAAAATCATGCTAAATTAGTACAGTAAGATTTTAAAACCAAAATGAAACAATGAAAACGTAAACTAATGAAGAAAGATCATATATAATTTCATAAAAATCTTAGCTTTACTTTTATCAATCTTGTGAAATTCTTGAGGATCAAAATACTTTAGGCATGAGAGTGAAGGAATACTCTCATTTAAGCCTTACTGTTGTGTCCAAAAGCACACGCAAGTGCACGTGGTCACTCAAGTAGTACATCGACTCTTTTGAGCCGGATTATCGAACCCAAAGGACTTCAAATCAACAAATAACAACTTTATTATGTCTAAGTTAAATTTACTTATGCGACAGACAATTTTAGAAATTTATTTATATCTACTAAGTTGAACAATCTCAAAAATTAATTGCCACAATCAAACGGTTTCAAACACGAGAGTTTCACAATTTGGGAAAGTATTCCAGGGCTGTAGCATAAACCGATTTTAGGCATAAAATTAATTTATCCTAGCATGTGACAGGTTAACCTCATTATGGATTTGCAAGGTTCATTTTACGATCACGATCTCCTGAACTCTAATCGCCTACCACCATCGACAACCTAACTACATCGTTGAGCGGGGATAGGCATAAACCAATGGCGGAGCATTACGCTTTCATCTTGCATATTAATCAAACACAGTATATAGGTATAAAACTATCCTATATACAAAACACTCTAGACTTTACCCTAGAATGAACACGCTTCTCACATTCTTTGGTCTATCCCTCTATTCATCTTCCGAATTCAAGAGTGGACAATGAGTTTATTTTAATGTTGATCAGTCATTAAAATAGTCAAACAAGAATGTAAGCATAAATCACAAGAAAACCCATCTCATACTAGAAACAAATACTATTATACCATTAATCGCAGCTACTAGAATAAGGGAATTTAGCTACTCATAGAACAAAATATCATCAAATAATGTTTATGGATCATAAAAGGGTTTACCAAAATGAAGGACTAGAAGAAAATCCCTAGAAAGTGTTAGCAAAATCGCTCAAATCGTTGTTCTCCCGTCTTTTAAAATCTGGATAATGATAAAATAACACAACTAGACTATTTATAGTCTGAAATAATACACATGACTCAATTCTGGTATCCAGGTCCGCATCGCGGACCTGTTCCCTCACCTAAATTTGTGCACAAAAAGATCTCCTCCGCGACGCGCACTCCACTGTTAAGTAGAATTCATTTTCTGCATGCAAGTTTAAGCTCCGTGACGTGGAGCTGCTCCCTCTTAGTGTATTTTCCAGGTTCTTGGCCATTCTCCTCCGCAACTTCGTCTTCTATTTTCCGACCTCTGTCCAAGTGCCCTATTTTGGCTCATTCTTCTTTGTTTTTCACCCTGAAACATCTAATCATATTGGTTAGAGGAAACGACATCAAAAGACTCTAAAATCTCAGTTCTGACTAAGAAAGTGCTCTCAAACTTAGCTAAATATATGGAAAAAATTGGTTATTAGGCGCATAAATACGCCTAAGATCACTTACATACCCGAGAGAATGAGACTAAGGAGGAAGAACTTGCATTGGTGCGTTGAGACCCTAGCTTTTGCCTTGCTTACGATAGTTTCTGAGTTTGTGGGAGTTCAGACAGAGGCGTATCCATGATTTCAGAAGGATGGGTGCGTTATTACAAAAAAACGCATCTAAATTATAAATTTGATCGGTAATTTGACCTTTAGGTTCTTAATATGAACCGTCAAATTTTAAAAATTATAGGTCCAAAATACATGATATTACTAGTTTTAGATTTTAATATACACATTTAATTTGATTATATAATTTTTTTTAGGAATTTTCAATGTAACACTAACACTCTTGAACTTTGAAATATTAATGCAAAAAAAAATAAAAAAAATTAGTTGAAACATCAAAAGTGTTACCAATAATCACTTGGAGAGGTGTTACTCAAAAAAATAATATAGAGAGGTGCACACAATCATCATTGTATTTTTATATAATAGTTTGAAAGTGGGTTCACACATCTATATTTAGGTATTTTAAAAAAAATATAACACTACTATATATGATCTAGAGAAGGGGATCATGGGTTCAGGTGAACCCACATAACCCCCTCTAGATATGCCTCTGAGTATAGAGTGAAGAAACTGAGTCTTGAGTGTGACAAGAAATCGACTTAGACATAATTTATTTGTGCCTAAGGGAGATGAATTTAAATGATCCATACTTTAGGCCACTAAGTGCATTTGCTTACACTAAAATTTAAGCATTTATGTATTTGATCTAAATAGATTTTAATCATTATGATCTTGAACAAAATCTTAATATCATTAAGAGTTTTTTCTGTGTATGTAATTTTTACCACCACTAACCACATCTTCCATTATAATAATAACCATCACTTTCAATCACTATTCTGTCATCACAATCACCACCATCAACCAGCATCATTGTCAATCACTATTATTAGCCGCTTCCGCCACACTTACCATCCTAATCATTATAATTATATCAACTATCGCCACCATCATTACCACCCATGCCATTGCCAACCTTCTCACATTTTTCGGTCACCAACATCACCAGTTACTAACATCAATCAACACTACTATTACAACCATCACATCCCACTATTGCTCATCTACTACACAAATCAACTCCACTATCATAACTATCACCACCACTAATACAAACAACTAGCACCAAACATACCATCACAAATACTACAAATCATATCTACTATGTGCTCATTATATATATATATATTGAACATTTTGATTAACTTTTTATTTGAATTGTATATTTATAATGCTTATCATTCATCATTTAGATTCAAATGTCTTAATTTTAATGCAAACAAATGAGGCCTAGTCCATCAATTTTTCTCTACTATCTTTTTTAATAATAAATAAAATACTTTATATAAACCCAATGGACGTCCTTCAATTTTTTGGCACAATTTTGAGCGGAATACATTTGAAAATATATTTCATTGATATATAATTATTTTTCACACAAAAATATAAATAAAAATTTAAGGGACGAGATCGATTTTTCTAAAAAAAACTTTTTTAATAAACTGACTTCGTATGAAGTGTTTTATAACATAAGGACAAATTTTTTCCTTTCTTCTACCAATGAAGGGGAGACAGATGGTGTAGCTACAGTCACCCCGAAGGTGTTCAATTGGACACTCTTAGTCAGAAAATTACGTTATATATATATATGTGTGTATGTGTCAAATTCTACATTTAAAGGATACATATTTAAAATTGGACACCCTTGACAAAAGTTATGACTTTGGCACAGTGATAGTGTATGTCCATTTGAATGAAGGAGTTTGGGGTTCGAATCCCATAAAGCACAATATTTTTTGTGGCTCCACCAATGGCTGGAGAAATGACTTTTCATTTTCCTTTCACTTGGTTCCTCCACATTTCTTAATTCTCATTTTTCAATTGACACATTTCTTAAACGCAACAATCTTAATGAAATTATTATCATCAAGTTCACGAAGTTATTGATATAGAGAGGATAGAGGCTTGACCTCAATTTCAACCAGAGCGACAACGGGAGGTGCCTGGGGCACCCTCTAAAGGAGTGTTTCCTAATATAGGATAAATTTTTTCTTTCTTCTACCGATGAGAGAGAAATAACTTTTCATTTCCCTTCACTAAATTCCCCCATATTTCTCAATTCTCATTTTCCAATTTACACTTTACGTAAAACCAACAATCTTAAGGAAAATATTTCCATCAAATACCCGAAGTTAATGAAATATATCCTATAGAATAGAACGATCTTACTTATTCGTGTATTGGTACCTAAAATCACAGTGTCAAAGAACCACTCAAAGATCATAAAATACATTAAAATTTGTTTGTGCAAAGTAAGAAAAAGTTCAGAAAATCGTTGTTGAAAAATGAGAGGAAATCCCTATATTTATAGATAACATAAGGTAATATGAAGAAATGTTTATTGTGCCCTATCGAAAATGTCACAATTCTTTGAAAAAATAATAACGTTTGAAAAAGTCACACAGCCCTTCAAAAAAGTCACAATCAATTCAAAAAGTCATAATCCTTTAGAAAAATCACAACTTTTCAAAAAAGTCTCAACTATTTAGAATTGTCAGAACTCTTCAATTCCCTATTCTCGCCTTTTAAAACCCCCAATAAATTAATATTTCACCAATAAATCACCAAATCAAATACTAATCCATCTATCTCACTCAGTGTATACAACTTATTTTTCTTTTTTGTGAAACCTAAAAAGAATGACATATTTTTATATTTAATAACATTAACTTTAGAATACAGACCCTTAATAAAATTATTTATAGCCATACAAATATCTATCACATATTTTAGATCATAAATTTCAAAAGTTTTTCTTTCTCACTCCATGTCAAGGCGAAATGGTCTGATGGACCCTTATAATTGTATGCGTTTGTATTTTGAACCCTTTACTCAACACTTTGTCAACTAAACCCTTAAATTCATTAAAACACAATATTTTAAACCCTTTTCTCATCACATCACTCTGTGTGTAATCCAACATCTTACATGTGTAATTCTATGTCATTTTCCAATGACACGTAAGAAATTAAATATTAAGAAAAATAAAAAAAATCAAATATTTAACCTTTGTAAATTTTGGAAATTTTTAAATAGCCATATTTTTCAATCCCCATATATGCTCACAATTTGAGCACCAAATTCATGTCAAATAGATGAAATTCTTCTTTATTTGACTTGAAATTTCAACTAGAAGTTCATAAAAACAGATCCTACGAGCCACAATCACAAATTTGAATTAATTTCACAAATTTATAAGACCCATTTGTTGTTCTTCAAGTTTTCTCATGCTTATCAATGGAGTTTTCAACTTTTTCAATACCATCATCACCCTTTACGTTAATCCATATCATACCTTCTCTTTAAATCCAACACAAATAATGATTTCAACTTTTAAAATAAAAAACACAAGAAATTTAAAAAAAATAGGGTTGAAAAAGGAAATTAAGCGCGAGATTTGATTTGTTGCAAATTAAAGAGGGGAGTGAGTTGTTGAAGAAGAAGAAAAAAAAAAGTATATGCTGGGAAAATTTGAAAAAAAAGAAGAAGAGAATGGATGTGGTGGGTGAGTTTGTTGAAAAAGAGAGAAAGTTTAGGGTTATGGGTTATGGGTGGGAAGCATGACGGAGAAGAAGAGAAATTGGGGTGAAGGCGGGGTGGGGTGGAAGAGGGTTAATGATGAAATAATATTTTTAAATAGAGCATAGTGTATTGACGCATTTGGAAGCGAATGTATTTACACATTTTTCCAACTCAGCAATATTTATGCCACATAGGTTTAGTCGATGGTTAGAGATATGGGTGTCAAAAATGAACCCAAACATAGGTAACCCTCCCAGAATTTTAATGGTTGGACTAAAGATAATTTGAATTGGGTTCAGTCTCAATTCATTTTAAGAAAATCCTCAATTAAGTCCAATTCAATCTCTAATTTCAACCCGTTTTAAAATTCTTTACTAAGATATGTTCCTATATTAAAGGTATGAATTATTATCTATTTAACATCTTTTAGGATTTATCTATCAATTTGTTACTTTTTTAAAAAAAAAAAAATCTTAAGTTGATATTCGAATTGTGATTATAGAAGTTAAATATCACTATGTTAAAATTATTGAGATTAATCGGGTCAAATTGGGCGGGTCAAGACCCAACCCATTTTTTTAGCCCATTTGAACCCAATCCATTTGAACCCAAAGTAAACTTGGGCAGGTCAAAGATCCAACCCGATTTCTATTTCAACCCATTTTAATATCTCCAATTTCAACCCAACCGCCTATTTGACACCCCTAGTTAGAATGATTTCAAATATTGTGCTTTAATAAATTTAAGGGTCCAGTTGACAAAGTATAGAGTAAGAGGATTCAGAATACAAACTCATACAAATACAAGGATCCAAACTATTTCGCCCCATGTCAAATCCAACTAACTCATAGAAATTGGAATGAAGAAAGTATATATATATTAAGCTAGATAATAAAAAATGTAAACTAATTATATTTAGCATAACTGCAAGACGTCCAACAATTTTAGATAAGGTGCAAAGGCCACAATAAAGAAAATTAATCTGCTTATATATATTATAAGTGAAAGAGAAGAGAAAAAAATGCATGACATAATTAACCTGATCAAAGAAAGCAGTATACAGATGATGTTTCTGTCACATCTCAACTAATTTAAAAGCAGCAGAAAATCCTTCAGCAGCATTTTCCGCTGAATCAATGCCAAAGAGTGCATATTTGACCTGCAAATTTGGGATATGAAACACTAGCAAATACTTGTTTAATTTGTTGTTGCATGTAACTGGAAATCTTGCCTTTAATTTCTTTCAAAAATCAAACAAGAATGGATCATTTCCATAATCCCAAATATCAGCTGGGTGGTAGTTATAATTATCATCAGTAATAGGAGGCCACAAAACTGGAGATGCCGCTGGATCGGAAACAACCGGTGCAGCATCCTCTAACGTGTTTACGTTATAATCATACAAACAATTATGTTGATTTTGCAGCTGATTATATTGTTGATTGTGATCTTCGTCTCTAGAATTAGGGTTAGGGTTAGGGTTTGAGTTTGAATCAGACCATATCATTCCAGATGCTTTAGTGGTCTCACCGTCAAGATATCCATAATTATAATCAAATGTTTGTAATTTCTGAATTGAGTGGTGAGGATTTTGTGAGATGTCGTCAGCATATTGCACGGCAGGATAAAATCCGTAGGGTACGTAATTATTAGCAGGAGCCAATACGTTTGGAGGTAGTAGCGTAGAAGAAGAGAAAGACAAATCAAATCCAGAAGGAGGTCTAGGAAGTAAAGGACGAAGAGTTTGTGTAGTAGAAGATGAAGTGGAGCCGCGTTTAGAAGAATTTGATGATGAGCTACTACCGTTTGCACCTGAAGGTTGAAGATTGAGCTGAGCCTTTGAACCATAGAGTATAATAGCCGCACGGTCATAAGCTCGAGCAGCATCTTCAGCAGTAGCAAAGGTACCGAGCCAACGGCGTGTCCGTTTACGGGGCTCTCGGATCTCGGCTACCCACTTGCCCCAGCTGCGTTGTCTAACTCCTCGATACCTAAATTTGTTGTTATCAGGTCCTCCTTTGCCTTTACCTCTCTTGTTGCTATTCTCTTCACTGCTGGTTTGTGTGGTGAGAGAAGCAGTAGTTGTTTTATCTTCTTGGTTGGTGAGGTCCAAGTCTTGGGTAGGGTGGGGGTATTGATGATTATTACTACCTGCACTGATGCTATTCATAATTCCAAAGAGATGAAAATTTAGAGAGAGATGCCTCGTTGTTTGTTTACCCAATGAGTCGA
>JAJOOR010040086.1:0-11157 GCA_036250505.1 Solanum acaule
CCCCCCCCCCCCCCTTTTACTTATTTGTCTCAGAAATACATTGGCTAAACGAATATAATCATTATTGAACTCAAGTCTAAACCATATTCCTCATGGGATCGACCCCAACCTACCAGTTGGGTTCTTAACGTGATAACGATCGCTTATGCTTCTGAAAAGAGGTGTAATTTGAGCGTATCAAATTTTGGCGCCGCTGCCGGGGCATAACACTTTCAGATTAAGTTTAACTGCATTATTGAACTTTAGTCTAAAATTTTATAATTTTACTTTTTCTTTTGGTTTTGTCTCTCTCAGGGTCTTACTCAAGTGTATGCCAAGTACGCGGAGCCAAGGCGAACCACTTACTCTTTACTCTTATTTGGGAGACTCTCTAACCGAAAACCATCACTATGAGCTACTTGATCATACAACATCTCGCCAATACTGCCAGAACTATCCTATATCTTATCGGGGTATAGAACGACTCAACTAAGTGGATAGGCTTAGCTATGCTTAAAATAAATAAGGAGTCTTCTAAAAGGTACAATGTTTTACCCATGTTGCATAAATGGTTTATGAGGAATGTGAGTTGTTTGAACTCATCCCCAAATTGATGCTCAAAACTACTCCCAATAATATATAAACTCATGCTCAAATGAATAAAATATAACTCTTTCTCAATTTGAGGTAATTACTCAAAAGATCCTCTTAAAAGAGGTAATACTCTCAAAACTTCTCTAAACTCATAAACTCATTTAGAAATTAATGTTTCCCTCTTTTAAATGTAAAAGTGTTACACTTGGGAATACTTAGTTCTCTTATACTCATTTTTTCAATCATGAATGCAACTCTCCTCATTCTCATACTCACTTCCTCATTAGTTCAAAACTATAATCAATTACAAAGGAATTGTCAAAATGACTGAAAATGACCTCTTGAACTTTCCTCTTAACTTTAGTTTACTTTGAAATGTAAACAAAGACATATGATTAGTACATGTAGGATCTCTAAAGGATTAATTAAGACTTTAAGATTTAATATCAAAAATAGAATGTAGACACGATTCAAAAGAACACATACAAAATTAAGGACGGAAAAGAAAAAGACAATGCGATCCTGGCGCACTGAGTGGAGTCAGGCCCTAAACTACTAGCCAGGCTTTGGGAGGCACTGATGGTGCGGTGCACTAGGTCCCAAACTATTAACAAGTAGTTCGGGCGCTATGGCATGTGCCCCACCCCACACCCCTCCCAATTTTTTTTTGATGAATTGTCCTTAATTTTGGGTCCTAACTTATCTAAAATCGAGTTATTTCTTCTAAATTCTCTCCAATTCATAAACCCAACACGAATCCATCATAATTTCACATAAAATCTATAAATATTCACAACTCATACTCAAGATCCTCAACTCAAGAAACTCAAAACCTCCATTGTTAGAGAATGGAGTTAAGATCAAGAACTACTCATGAATCATCTTGATAAACGATTTCATGGACTAATTCATGGATGAAGTATAGGTGTGGTGTGAGGAAAAATTAGTCCTACACTATGAGAAGCTTAGATACTTGGAAAGAACACTGTTCTTGGCAAAATTGTCAGTTCTAGAAAGAACACTGTTCCTGGCAAAATCGTCAGTTCTAGAAAGAACGCTTGAAACCCTACCCTTTTTTCCTCTTGAAACTTTCTCTAAATTCTAAAGCGTTTAGAAACATGGAAAAGTGGTCTATATCTGATTAGACCCTTAACTAGGGTGATAAAAACGTTTAAGGCCTAGTGTTAAAAGAAAAAGACCAAAATACCCTTTCCTTAAATAGATGAAAAGCCTTAACTAGAGAGGCTTCACTCAAATGGCCATAACATTTTTCTCCTGGCTCAAAATTTAGCAAAATTGGTAGTATTGGAAAGAGTACTCAATGTCCTTCAATATGATAGGTCATGGACCACCTAAGTCATTATGTACTAAAAGATATGTTCGATTGAAGTTGACCCAAAACTAAAAACTGATGGTTAACTTGTACGAACTTCTAGTTAGTTCTTTTGAAGTACGAGGTGTTACAAAATATTTGACTGAAAGAAATTGTGTGGCTTTGGACGTTGTTCGGAAGGAGAAGCTTCAAGTCTTGTAGTGAGTAGTTGATTGAATTAAGGCATGTGGTCTTTTAAACCTTGTAATCTAGTAGAATTCGTGTATTTCCCTTCATTGTGTGTATGTTGGAGTAATGGGAATGAGGTGAAGGGTTCATTGTTCCACTTGATAAGTCTTAATGAATAAAAAGGGGATCAAAAAAAAGGAAACGTGTTGATCATAATGTTTTGTGAATTACCTTATTGTGGTGTCACGACCCAAGGGTACCCCCTAGACGTAACAAGGCACATAATACCCCTAAAGGTATCATGTAAGCCACTTAGCATCATCATCACATAAGTAAAGAACAATAAATAGTAGAAATACATTTTTCAAGTCTATAAGAAATTTTCATAAAAGTAAAGCGGAAGTCTATACTTGTCTCATAATGCCATCTATTACAATAGGAGTCTCAAAATAGGGTCAAGCCCTTAAACAACATAATTCTCAAATGAAAGTACAAGAATGAAACTAGAAAGAAATCATCATCCATCATCGAACCATGAGGACTCACCAATAAGAGAGGAGAATAGTCAATCCAAGCTTCAAGAAAGAAGGATATCACCTCAAGAACCGGAACCTATACTTATAAAAATGTAGAAGAAATATGGGTTAGTACAAAAATTGACTAAGTATGGTAGCTATGCATAAAAACCTTTAAACATGCTAAAAATGGACAATTTAGTTTAAAACAATGCATTGTACCAAGTTAAGAATCATCATGCAAAATAAGTGCAAAAACATAAGACACAAGTATATTCCACATATTGATCACTATAACATAATGGAAACATACCATAAATATCCTCAAAGCATCCTTGTGCAATGTATGAATAAGATCCCATACTCCTACCCACACTAAGGAAAGCTCATTGAGTAACTATAGTACACAATCCATGTTCAAGTTCATTTTATCATAGAGGGATTAACTTTAAACGACATAGACCAAGAGAGCTTAATCATGGAATTCGGCGTCTACCCCACACTGAAAAGGGGTTGTCCTACTTGCCTAAGGTAGAGCTATACTCTTAGCTTAGGTGGATCCACTAGCTAAAGACCTATGTGGGCACATACTTTATGGGATAAGGAGATTGTTTCTAGAAACCCGCCCTCAACTAACGGAGGACACTAAAACATTTTAGGCCTACGGCCACCCTAGTAAAGTGTACTCTAAACTAGAAAAAAGTGTGGCCTTTGATAAAAGGCTACACTTTTGGACTTTAAGCAACACTTTTTAGGGGGTGGCCTAAAGAAGTGTAACCTTTGACATTAGGCCACACTTTTGAAATGTCGCCATAGCAGCTACACTTAAAAAGCGTGGCCAAAGAGGTATTAATGGCACGCTTTGTAGTAATTCATTAGCAACACCTTTGTTTGATTATACTACACTTAAAAGCGTGGCCTTTGGAATTTATTTGATTCCACAAAACCAAATGCATTCAAAAAATATGACAATAGTACAAAAACTCTTCATCGTTCACTACAATAGATCGAGTTTACTTTTGGCCACTATTCAAATTCAATTACCGGCATTTTCCTGCACATTCAAAATGAAATTATAAGTTAGTGAAATAAATCATGTATTTGTTATGCTCAATACTAGTCATTTTTAACAATACTTCCCAGCCCCTTCCCAATGTAGTGGTACTATTATGAAAAAACAGGACTCTTAGTTGCTATTAAAACATGTATTTCATATGCTAATAACATGTCACAGTAAGTAACTACAACAAAACCCATTTTTCAATCAATTGTTGTTACAAAAACTATAAAATCCTAGTTCTACATGTATTCCGATACTCTTTTGGCAAATATGAACAATAAATCTGGGAGAAAAGAACAAAACACTTAAATGATCACTCACAAACATTACCTATTGCAAAAAAAATAATTCCTTTACAGCAAGATATAAATATCATTCCATGGGAAGCACCAAGTGTCTTCTGAGAGCACAAAGTAGATGTACAACCAAGAAGATCAATAATTTTTATGCCAACAATATGAACATAAGAAAAAAGCTCATAATACAACTAACTGCAACTTCTTTTCCTTCAAAGACATCTCTCCCATCAGTAAGCTAAAAAAAGACTAAATGCAGTCTACTAGTGCATCTTCTCGATAAATATTTGAGGAAAAACAAATTATAATATAACTCCAAATATTGCAGGGTTGAGCATTGATGACAAAAATGATGTTTGCCAGTTCATATCGTAAATCTGACTGTACAGGTCAAAATATAAAACCTCATCTGGGAATTTCTTACACTTTCTTTTATGTCTTTTGTTGTTGGCTATTATGTCTAGTTCATTTTATTAGAATATAAGCACAAATGAGGTATATAACATGCAAATCTGGAAATTTCATCAATATTTTTTCATCTACTATCTAGCATACATTATCACCACGTTAATCCATACTAAAATTTGAAGGAGAGCATGGTTTACTTACATCCTTACGATCCATTGGAGAAGAAGGTGGTATCTAAAAAGATAAGCAATAGATGACACGAAGATACAATCAATATAGTTGCATAACATTATATAATAACATATGACATTAGCAATTGTCAATAGGTGATACTATGCTATCTAAATGTGGTAAGTGAACACTCACCTTGTTTGGTTGTGTACTACAAAATGTTGATCTGACATGCTGAACATCAGTTTGTTTGGTCATATCAAATTTAACAAGTCATTCACACAAGTCTCCAATTTAAAAGGATGATTTTTAAAATCAGCCAGAGAAACATGAACACCATTGAATGTCTTATTCTATGGACTAACACTTGGATTAGAGTTCCTGCAAAATCTAACTCTACTCTTTGTGCATAAGTTGTGCAGTAATAGACTCGACTTTTACTTGTAGGGCCCTAACCTTCATTGAACCCCTTCTTCCTATCCTTGCTACCTATGAAACGAGTCCCTCTTTCATTCACTAAAGAAGACGCAGCTGATAGATGGATGAATATACATTTGATGGCCAGTTCTATGAATCAAAATCTCGAGTTGGATATTCTTTAGAAAATCAGTAAAATATATAGGTTAAAATGACCTGATACTAATTATAATTTGTTAATCTAAGATATGTTCGATCTCATCAATTCTGAACACTTTATCCTCCTCTAAAGAGCTACTAACTTCCCCTAGCTATATTTTGCATGATCATCTTCTCCTTAGGTTGTCAAGTAGCAGTGGGGGATACATTTGATATTATTCCCTCTGTTTCACGATGATCATTAGGTATAATCTCCTATAACTACACCACAAAGACTGGGTAACAGAACAACAGACAGAGCAACAAATTCCATAGCCGCGGTTCTTACTCAGATATGGCAGGAGTTAGAGGACATTTTTTGTTCTAGATCGACATAATTCCTACTTTTCACAAGAATAGACTACTCAGCAAAAACATGACTCACTTACATGAGGATCATGATCATAGATAGTACACTTGATCAGTAACCTTTTGATGTAAACTTGATTATCAACTTTTCCCAAACATATAGATAACTTGTTTTGTACATTAATTCAAATACCTGATGGTCTATCTTCAACTATTGTAATTGTTGCAGACACTAATGTACATAGAAACAATCCAACAAGCATTTCTACATGCTAGAATCAAAAAATGATTTCCGAAAAAAATGCTACCATCAATTTACCTGATATCGTAAATAAAGCTAACCGGTTTGATTTATTCTCGAAAGCGAAACTATTTGCATCTCTATTCTTTGTCAAGTCTCGGTGTACAGGCACTTTGAAACAAACATGGCTTTGAATTGTCGAGAAATTAAGGAATAAATAATTTTATCAGTGGTAGAAACACTTACATGTATGAGTACAATACACCAATATATTAAATCTAACAGAGAACACCAATAAATAGTAATTTGAAGGTAAAAGGTGATTGAATTGAGGGAAAGATGATGACATTAAAAACTTACAGATAGAGAGCAAATTGGATATGACAGTAAATTTTGCCTGTCTCAAGAGAGAAGGCAATCAAAACAAAAAAACTCAGAAAATCATGCGGCAACATGTAAACTAACATAAGCAGATGATCACGACCAAAATGGAATACACATGGATGAGAAAATAAAAATTCAACAGAAAGGTCTTTATGAAACTGATCATGAGCACGTTATGAAAAATAGTAATGACTTAGTTATAAAAGAACCAGTTGCAATCAGAAAGGCAATACACAAGCAACATCTCTACTATAAACTGCAAAAGATTTCCTGAAATATAGAATACATGAATACAAATAGTAGAGAAACAACCTTTGTATAGTTTCAACTAACTCCATAGTTAATGATATCAGGTAAGAAGTGATTAAGGGAAAAACCTGGAACTTGCAAATTAGTCTCCCCAACTTTAATAACACTTGGTGGAATTCTGGGTGGTGTCATGCTGATAAACAAGGAAGTATCAGAAATGGTGATAGGAATATTCCTGCCTAAGCACACAAGTTCAGGATGTAAAAAATCTAACTTTGACATGTATCAGCTAACTAATATACTGTCTACACATTCTGGACTAGCCATTTAATATGTTCAATAACTGGAATAGAGTAGCCTTGGTGAAGGTATGGAAGTCCTTGACATACCCAGTTGTAGGTGTCACAATGCTTTCCTCCTTCTCGAAAATGTCCATATGGAAATACATTAACCTTCGCCTGCAAGAACCCAGACAACATTGTTGATAGGTTCCAAAGTTATCAACTTAAAAGTTTTGGCAACTAATTAAGTGTAAAAGTAAACCTAAGGTAAGATAAAACTATCTGATGTTTTCAGTCATTTCAGATGCCACCATATTTCTAAATCAATAAATCAGTTCTCAAATGATAACAATAACATCAGACTAGTTCTCAGATGGAGTCTGAAAGAAATTCATGACTAGGTTAGATTGCTTTAGTGTAGGTAGCTTCTGAAACAACATGTCTCACCTAAGCCACTGAGCAGCAACATAGTCTGCTGTAGTAAATGAATGAAAAAATGCCAGATCTATACGAGTATCATATGTCAATATTACTCCTTTCCTGGCGACAAAAAGATGAAGAAGAAAATAGATAACAAAGATGATATCAGGAAATAATTTGAAGTTGCTTCCAATAAGACATTGAGATGTAGTAAGAAGACGTGTGATGTATTAAAATAATCAAAGCGAAACTGTGTACCCGTCACCACAGTCTGGATTCAGTGTGCACAATGATTCAGACCCAATAGAAAGAATATGAGCAATGCACATCTCATGCAACTCTGGTATTACAATCTCTACAGTCTTCAACCACGAGATAAAGAAAAATCTTGAACGTACTAACAATCTTGTAGAATGATAGATACTCACAATATTGATGCTAATTGTTCCAACAATTTTAAACCAAAGCTAGAAGATACACTAGCCAAAGTCCAAGATAAAGCAATGGAGAATGTAATAATAGAAATAGGCATACTTTGCATCCATGCTTTTCTCATAGTCGACTAAGAACATTCTCACACTTGTCAGAGTTGAGAAGGCATCATTAAACCACTACAAGAGTAAGTTGCTATGAGATAATCAAAGAAATAATGGTTATAACAAAAAAAAATCAGTGCACAACAGTGTAGTCACCTCTGAATATTTTCCAAGGCGCAGTGATTCCAGAGATCGCGAACTCTCTTGTGAAGGGAAAGTAGGTACACAAGGGAGGAACTGAAAGAAATTGAGACAGATGATTAAATTACAAAAACAGAACTTCTGATCTACAATGATGTCCAAAATCAATAAGTGAAAGCTAGGACATGAAGTTCCTTAGGCAATTTATACACAGACTAAGAGAACCAAATGCAAACATTTAGACATGCAGTTCCTTAGGCAACTTATACACATGAAGTTACTAAGAAACATATTAGTGAAAGCTCCAATTCTACATCGAGCATTTCAAGAACGTAATGCAAAATGAAGACTTGTATACAAAGTAAAAAACAATGTTTGTAGCCACCACTGCAAGGAAGAAGGAAAAGATGCACGATCTTTGCAAGGTGAGGCACGAGGTAGAAGGACTATAGTTCCCATACGGAAAGCTCATTAATAAATCAGGTCTTGTTTATACCTTCACATCTTTATGTAGAACACGATTGGAGTGCAGATAATCTACTGCCACTAATAGCTGAGTCAGCCATTTGCAGAGTTTCTGTAGAGGAAAAAGTTGGTGAACACATAAACTTTAAGTGAACCACTCTAGTATGAGAACCCATTATGATGGAAGTTGTATCTAAACTACCTCTTCTAGGAAGAGAGCTCCTCTAGACTTCCTTATGGATCTTTGCCCTAATCACACAAAAAAACAAAAAAATCATTATCTTCATATTACACCATAAAACATTCCCATGATCTTATCGCTTTCTACCTTGTAATTTAGGAAAAGGTGTCTAAGGATTCTTCATATAAAATTATCATAGGGTAGTTCAGTCTACAAATATATTTTGACCATCTTTTGGGAGAAGCGTAAAATTAATATGTTGATAAGTATAAAAATGCTAGCAAGGCTAGGATAACCACTCACATATATCCACCTTCACAATAGTTGGTAACGATGCATATCCAGTTCCCCTGAAAGAAAAACAAAGTCAATCCTGTTTTGAGGCCATGATGAGTCCACAAATTGGACTCATTTAGGGCTATATTTTGATAGAATTAGTGTCCTCAAATGCATATTTTGTCTCAATATCTGATGAAAACCCTTCAGTGTCAGGTATTTGGAGTTTCAGGGAAAGCATGGACACTACTTAGCAAAAAAGGAACAAAGATAGCTGAAAGAATGAAGAAATAAAGATCTGAGAATTGCCGAACCCATTCGGCGAGTCGCCAAAAGGTCTTATCCACGCCTTTTGTTCCAGTGTGCTGAGCCTTGAAGGAAATGATCAAATAGGTGGTGAAGAAAATTAGTCGGCGTGTGGCCGAGCAGTTCCGCAAAGAAGTACTATGTTGCCTAATGATCCAAAACATGATGATGTTGAAGGCAAATGCAAGACGACGATGAACTATACCAAAGGGTGGATTGCCGAATTGATCGGTGATTCCAACTAACTTCGCCGAGTGAACCTTCGCAGTACAGATTTTTGAAAACTATAAATACTCATTGAGAATTATTATTCTAGTATCAAATTTTTAGCCTTGAACAGTAATTTTTCAGACTTTGCTTCTATTTTTGAGTTTTAAGTTTGTAGAGGACTTTAAAGAACTTGAAGGTTCAAAGGGTTTTAATTCCAAGATTTTAGACTTGGGTCTTGTGGATTCTTCACTCTTGACTTGTTTTGAGACTTAAGTCTTCATACCCATTTGAATGCAAACTTATATTGGTATAAATTTCTATCTCTTATACATGTCTAGCTAAAACCCCAATTCTTGGGGTGTGATTTTGTGAATATGGGTTAGATTATCTGTTGGGTCTTGCTTGTTGATAGTTTATTTGTAGTTTAAATGTGATTTCGTTTAATATTTGTGTTGGAACTAAATGTAATTGTAGTTGAAAATATGATTTCACCTTTGTGTTTTCAGCTTGCTCGAGAGAGAGGTAGTAAAACTAAGACTACTAAACTAATGGCCGGTGGGATTGGGTCGACATGAGGTTCAACTCGAGAGAGTGAACCTTATTCCTTCTCCCACACACTCAGCTCGAGAGAGTGAGTGGGTTAAGGCGGAGGTTGTTCTTCATGCGGCAACTCGGTGTTCGAGAGAAACTGAGTTGATTCGGGGTAAGTTGCTTGAGAGAGAATTTACCCCCACTATGGTCTAGTCTAGTCACAAATATTCAACGAATTTACTATCAAAAGCATGTATTCAATGATCTAGTATAACCCATATCACATCCCAATAATCTCATCTCCTTGATTAGTACTCTTTGCATATTTGCTGATTTTTGCTTACTTGTAACAAAACCCCATTGTTAATTGACACTTTTATGTCACCCCTTATATTTAGTGTGTTTGTATTCGACAATGTTTTTAGCTATGACTAATTAGAACTTAATTTTATTTTTCTATTAATTCTCAAGCCCACTTCCTTGGGACTAGACCCCAACCCTTGGTTGGGTTACTTTACTATTGTACGATCGTAGACACTTGCATTGGAAGTTGTGTCTTGATTACGCAAACATCAAAATAGTGCTGCTGTCGGGGAGTGGTGTTACTTGAGAATTCTTAGTTTAGTAAATTTTTGGTTCTTCATAGTTGTAGTTGATTTACGTAATTTTTAGTTTTGTTTTTTATTGCTTGTTTGTGTATTGAAGCAGAAAAATGGATATGAGGATCATTATGGATATCAAACAGATCACCCCTTCTTGAAACTGTTGAACCTTAGGGACAACCTCCTAACGTTCAAACAAGTAGGGTGTAACGAACCAAGAGCAGCCCCTAGTCGTTACCGGCGTATTTGACCTCTCGGAGGTCTTATACAAGCCCTTAGCATTCGTCATAGCATTTATCATAGAAAAATAGCGGAAAATTAAAACTTTTTCATAATATAACACAAGACTTAAAAAGACACCTCATTTAAACCTTTAATACAAAATCGGAATCCTACGTCTCAAGGTAGCCATCTTAAAAACACGACTACCACACAAGAGGGATACAACCCTTACAATACAAAAGAAACTACTATATAGTACATTGAACTTAAGGAAACTCTTTAGCATAAAGGTCCTTGAATCTTTAAGGACACACCCGAACTTGGGAATAGTAAGCCAAGCTCATCACTTCAAGGAAAGGCCCTTTAGCCACCACCACCTACACTTGGTGTAAAAAGATGAAGAAGAATGGTGTTAGTACAAGAATGCACTAAGTATGTAACCATGCAAAAACATGCTTTTAAAAGGGACATTTAGTTGGAAACCATGCATCATGCCTTTTTAGAGAAACTTCAAGAACATTTAGTACAATAGGAACAATATAAACCACATACATCATCATACACATGGAAACCATTCATAATAACACATAGAGCCACTTATAACATTTTAGGCACATTCAATGCATACAATACATTACCTTCCTCTTTATCTTAACTCCTTTCC
>JAJOOR010040087.1:0-11701 GCA_036250505.1 Solanum acaule
ACCTCATATTAGACATCACATCGATGTTTGGCTTAGTTATTACTTCGCACCAATCGACACTAGCCTATTAGATAGTATCACACTAAATCTATGTTGATAATTCTTTTCTTGTTGATTACCTCCTTGGTCCGGCAAGTAGCAACACGGTGATTTCTAACACGTTCACTCGTTAAAAAAAACTTCTAAACGAAAGAATTATCAATGCATGCAACAACAGTATTCAAGAATTGCTTAGTTACTATTCATACTTTGTCAATCGCTCATGGTTCCCACAACCCTAGTTATGGAGTTTAGTTACCCATAATCATATGAACACAATTCATTGTTTTATATGAAAGAATTATGTACTTGCATAACAAGAATAATAAACCCAGAAATTCAACTTGAATTGCAACACCAAAATCTTCAAAACGAAATTAGGAAATTAAGAATTGCTAAAGTTGCAAGTTAATCTTCCAAGTCAAGAACTAGAATAAAAGTAATAAATTCTAACCCCCAAAAATGAGATTTGCATGCCTTATTTATAGAAAACAAGTCCTAAATTAAAAGGAAAACAAAATAAGGAAAGTTTGTTCAGGCACGCGTCTTCATTCCAAGAGACTGACTCACGGACCGTCAATATATCTACGGTCCATGAGTCCCTTCTGTCAGCTAGGACTTAGAAAATATTTCAGCTTCCAAAAATCAGTTTCTCTGAAGCAAACGACGGAAATCCAGTACGGATCGTAGCTCCACACTTAGAATCTTCAGAAATCAGGTACTGGAACCCTCGCAGTATCATTCTACGGATCAACAGTACGATCTGTAGATCAATCTACGAACCGTCAATGGACACCGTGGGTTCACACTTGGTCAGATTTCCCTGATTTGCCTTCCATGCCTTGCCTGCTGATATACGGTCACTATCTATGGAGCATCAATGGACCTACGATCCGTAGATCACCTCCATAGATGCCTTATTCTGCATTTCTTTTAGCTATCGCATTACCTCCGTAGATACCTTGTTTTGCATTTGTTTTGTGCAAAACATGATAAAAACACATAAAAACCAATACAAAAAGGCCCTACACACAAAACTCTTAAGTGAAATGTATTAAAAATACTGTAAACTCATGGTATATCAGTGGTGTACTTGGTTGACTTAGTCATCTACAACAACACCTTAGAGGAAAATGTGGAGCTTCTGAGAAAGGTCTTCCAAGTCTTACGGGAGAACCTACTATACATCAAGTGGGATAAGTGCGAGTTTGCCCAACATGAGGTGCACTTCTTGGGCCATGTCATCAGCCAGGCCAAACTACGGATGGACGAGGCTAAGATTCGGGCGATCCAAGAGTGGGAAGCACCCACCAAAGTGACCGAGCTACGATTATTTCTTGGACTTGCGAACTATTATTGCAGGTTCATAAGTGGTTACTCTACGAAGGCCACTCCACTGACTGAGTTGTTGAAGAAAAATAAGCCGTGGGTTTGGAGCGAGTAGTGCCAGCAAGCATTCGAAGGTATCAAGGCCGCGGTAACGGAAGAGCGGTCTTTACGCTGCCCGACTTCTCAAAAACCTTCAAAGTGCATACAAATGCTTTTGACTTTTCCATTGGGGGAGTCTTAATGCAGGATAGACACCCAATAGAATTCGAAAGCCATAGGTTGAACGAGACCGAACGACGCTACATTGTCCAGGAGAAACAAATGATGGCCATCGTACATTGCCTGCACACGTGGAGACACTACCTACCAGGCTCCAAGTTCATAGTCAAGACGGACAATATGGCCACTAGCTACTTTCAGTCACAGAAGAAGATCCCTCCAAAACAAGCTAGGTGGCAAGATTTTCTAGCTGAATTTGACTACGTCTTGGAGTACATGCCAGGAAGAGGCAATGTCGTGGCCGATGCTCTAAGTAGGAAAGCCAAACTTGTTGCCATCATGACCGCCCATTGTGATATTCAAGATGTAATCAAAGATGGAATGCAATATGATCTCGAGGCCAAGAAGCTAATGGAGTTAGCCGCCCAATGCAAGACAAGGCGATTTTGGGTGGAAAATGGCCTTTTGCTCACGATCGGTTGAAGGGTCTATCTTCCCAAGTTCGGGTCTATCAGGCAGCGAATTATTAAGAAAAGCTATGTCACACTGTGGTCTGGGCATCCGGGGTAACGACAAATGAGGGCGCTGATCGGGGCTATCTATTTTTGGCCGCATATGCGGGACGATATCGAGTGCTACGTGCAGACTTATGTTGTGTGCCAACAAGACAAGGTGGAGCAAAGGCATCTGGGAAGACTACTAGAACCGCTATCCATAGCAGAACGCCCATGGGAAAGCGTGACCATGGACTTCATCACTTCCTTACCTAAGTCTGACAAGTATGAAACTGTCATGGTCGTCAAAGTTCCTCAAGATTTTCGTGGATATCGTCGGAGATGATCCCTACTAGGTATGTGAGATCACATAATGTTGTGTTTTGTTGAATTCTTGTGGTTGTGTTGTTTAAGTCTTTTGTTGGTTTGATTTGTGTTTTCGGGTGAATTTTCCAGTTAAATCCGTTGTATGTTGAGAGTTCTATTGATTCTAAGTGTTTGGGGCAAGAACATTTGAAGTTAAGGGGGTTTAGAGTTGGAACAATGAAGGAGGAAAGTCATTTTTCTGGGGAAAGGGGTGGGGCGTCGCGCCTGCCAGCGCGCCCCAAAAGAGTTTCTGAACCTTCACCCTTGGGGCGCCGCGCCAGCCAGAGCGACCCAGCCGAGTCTCTGAAGTTAGATGGCTGGCACCCCGCGCCTCTCAGAGCGCCAGTGACGCCAGTTCTCCCCATTCATTCCCCACTTTGTCGTACATGTTCCTTAGTAATGTACCTATGTTTTCTAGTTGATTTCAACACTCTAAGGTACATCTAAACATCATGAACTCATCCATAAACATGAGATCATGAACGTTGAATCCATAATCCAATTCAAGAAAAGTTAGGATCAAAGTCAAGTGAAGTTAGGAGTAAAGTCTAGAAGTTAAGAAGCAAGTTTTTAAAGTTTTCGAGAGTCTTTACTAAACATTTAAACTTCGTTTTAAGGCTCAAGTTTCAAGCAAAGTAAAGAGTATAGAGTTGAGTTCATTTTTCTCAAAAGTTATTAGGGAACTAAGTATTCTCTAAGAAGTTTATGAATGTTTTTACATTTGAGTAAGAAAGGAACGATGTTTTCCAAGAGAGCCTATGGGCTAAACTTTGAGCAATTATCTCAAACTAAAGAAAGAGGTGTTTAAAACACTTATGAGCTAAAGTATTTTTGGGAGTACTATTGAGCACCAATTTGGGGACGCGAGTTCATATTAACTCAACTCTCCATAAGAACCGTGTAGCCAACATGGGACCTAATGGGTCATTCTTTTTAGATGATCACGTAAGTTAAGCTAGTGGATCCACTAAGTTAAGTAAGGTCCTATATCACGGCAAGGTATAGGATGGTCCTTGGGCAACGTGAGGTAAAATGTTTTATCATCACTAGGGCTCATAGTAGTGGTTGTTGGTTAAAGAATCTCCCACTAAAGTTATATTACTTTTATATAAGTAAAATTGAGTTTGTTATTGCTTTATCCTTAACGAACTAAGTTGTTTACACTGTTTTACAAGCTTTATATATTGCATGTGTCTTATTGCTTTATATCGAGTTCAGTTATTCATGAGTTGAACAGAGCCAAGGTAAGTGTTCCTTTGTACTCCTTTCAAGCTTAAGTTGTTGTGTAGCTTTACAACTCGCATACTCGTACATTCAATGTACTGATGTCAGTTGTCCTACATCTTATTATGATGCAGACGCAGGTAACTAGGATCAGCATCCAGCACGCCGTTGATCCAGTTGAGCACTCCAGAGTCAGTGGTGAGCCTCCTTGCATTCCGGAGGACTCTGTTATTTCGTTTTCCGAGTTTTGCTTTATTAGGATGTTGCGGGGTCTGTCCAAACATCCATCTCAGTGTTATAGAAGCTTCATAGACAGTCAAACAGTTAGAATTGAGTCTCTCATCTATCTATTTATAAATAGTCTATTTTGAGACAAGTTGCCATTTTGGCCAGATTTTTATCTTTTAAGTTGTTTTATGATCCTTTATTCTGTTGAGTTAAGTCGTCCGCTGAGTTAAGTAGCCAGGCCAAGGGTTCTCTTGGGGGCCAGCAATGGTCTTCGAGTGCCAGTCCCGCCCAGGGTGTAGGCTCGAGGCGTGACAAATTATATTATTAATCAGCTTTATTCTATCATGCATGCTCAGTATCTTTCAAGTACTGACCCATACTTTGCGCTACATCTTCTCGTGATGTAGGTTCAGGTCCTGAGCAGTTATATCATGCATAAATCTATTCCTGATCCTCAGTTCAGCAGCATCAGTGGTGAGTCCTCATTCTTCGAGGACAAATGACATGTTATATTTCCATTTTAGTCTTAAATTTAGTTTTGCTAGATCTAGATGGGGCATGTCCCAGCATTTCTAGTTAGTGGAGGCTTTATTTCAGACATAGTTAGTTTCAACTTTAGTGTTAGAGTTTGACTTTTCATTTGTATTCAAACTCTCAGTTTTCTTTATTTAGATTTAGTATATGGGTATTCCCCATCATTTTTCAGATTATTTATATGATTTAGGTTCCGTACAGTATTCATTGATTAAGTTTATCTTAATATGCTTATGATATGCCAGCAGGGTTAGCTTGGGGTCACTCGTGATCATAGGTCCCGTGTCCGCGTCCAGGGGGTAGTTTCGGGGCGTGACAAAAACTATACTCGAACAACTCTACCAGAGCAAATCCTAAATGACACGCTAATTGAAACGATCCTCAACTATCAATAATGGAAAGAGTTCATCAAAAGGAACTCTATGATACCCATATTGCTAGGTTTCGAAATCAGGGGTAAAATAATTCAAAAATCACATTGGAAATTTAAGAGGAAAATTAAAAGAGTCTCAAATCAACAAAAGGAAAACATATTTTTAGTTTAAAATCAAGCCTCACAAGCCAAGACGGATTCATGGATGAAAACCACATCAAAATCAATTAAGAAATGAGTCTCAAATCAACAGATTTCCATTTCACCAATTTTAGGGGAAGAACCCAAAAATCCACTTTAAAATCAAGGTTTAAATTAAAGGAGTTTTTGGAAGATAAAAAGAATAAGAAAAGGGAGCTTGCCCACACAAGAACTCACTAAGAAGCAAGAAAGAATCGCCTACCAACTCTCCAAGGGTTTGAAAATGATGGAAATGGGATTTTTGGAAAAAAATCAAGAATTTTTGTTTTTTCAGGTGAAATTTATTCATCTTGATTGCGAGCCACTAATTCTCATGATCATGAGACACCTTGTCTGTGAAGGCTTAGAAAAAGGAATTCATTGTGAATGTGATCCTATGGGTCGCGATCGCGAAGGCCCTGAAAAAGAAACATAGCGATCACAAGATAAAGGGTCGCGATCGCGAATGCAAAAAATGACGTGAACCAGAAACTGAAAACTAGCAACTCAAACTCAAATAAAAAGCCTCTGAATGAACCCTCAGGAATCGCTCGAGGTCTGATAAAAATAAATTTGACATTTTACCCCACTAGAATCAACATTATCGAACTAATGGAATCATTGGATTTCCGAAAAGTGGTCAACTAACGGAATTACCCTCCCAAACCACTCTTAAGGCTAAAACTCAACTTTTCACCCAAACGCCTCAAAACTCAACAGAAGGCCTCGAAAGCCATACCAACCACCTGACTAGCTCCAACTCAACGTTCCAGATGCGATGGAAGTGAAAAAATTCCCATCCAATGCTCGGAACTAAAAATATTGACCGAAGTCAACCCTATCAACAATTCTCAACTCAAGAGGGGTCAAATTACAAAAAACACACCCGATCGCATCGGGGACCATACCAACCATTTTCGAAACACAAACTAAGCATGAAAACATAAAGAGGAAGGGTAACATGGTAATTTCATAATTAAAATCAAATTCATAAGAAATTATACATTACAGTACGAATCCAGATCATCTTAGTAATACTATTGATGAGTCTTCATCTTTCGAGGACATGATTTACATTACATTCATTATAGTACATTCAGTTTCACACAGTTAGAGTTAGTTAAGGGCTTGTTATAGCAACTCATCTTAAAATACACTTCCAGACAGTTAGTGTAGCTTCAACTTATGTTTACTTAGAAACTTGTTATTTTAGATGTTTAATTTTAATAAACTTGATTTTATTTAGCTTCCATAAAGTTTTATATTTTTTCATCTACATTCATAGCATGGTTTAATTATAGTTCTTTGTTCTCTCACTTGATCACAATCAAACTAATCTCTGTATATGTTGCTTACTTATTTACAAATAAAGAATCACGATGGTACATCAATAAAGAGGAGGTCAAAACTGATGAAGAATGCTTAAAAAAATTCCTCTATGAATATAGTATCCTATGTATGATATTTGATCATTTAAATTGAACCAATGAATCACAAGTTAATCATAACTATGACTTGTTTATAATTTTGTTCCAACTATATAGAATAGAATAGCAATCTTCCTTCATCTTTGTTCGAAGAAGCTCCACTTATGGCTGATCCACTATCAGATGTCTTTGGGTCTAGAGGAATAATGGAGACAAAATGAGTACACCATAAATAACATAAATTGTTAGTCAAAGACTATAACAAAAGAGCAATAAAATAATTCTCATCCCATAAATCATGATAATGTGATGTGTGGTTGTTTGTGAACAACCTTGTATGCTGACATTTCTGGCCTACCACAAATGTGATCGAAGGCTGATTTTTTGTGGACCAGTCCCCAATTACATTTGTGGTAGTCTAGAAGCATCATCAAACAAGGTCATAGATAAAAAGATATGACACCCTATAGTTGATGTAAAATCTTTCATAAAATGATATAAACACATCAAACGAATAATCATATCAATCTTTCAACCTACAAAAATACTAAAAAAAAAGAACTTTGAAAAACTAATCATCATTGTTTCTATTTGTATAATAACAAATTAAAGGCCTCCATTATTTTATTCTTATCAATGGAGTGAACTGATTATCATTTAGTGAAATATTAAGCTAGATGGTGAATCGTGTTAAAGCATGGAAGTTTTAATTTATAGCAAAAAGAAGCAGAAAATAATAAGTTTAGTCATTAATATTATTAATATGATTTAATATCATATCTTTCACATGGATTCTTATAGTCAAATTTATTTATTTCAAGGATATTTGCAATCTACTTATATTTATTTCTAGAATACTTCTTTTATATCTAGAATATTTTATTGAATTCATCACACTCAATTTTGGAGGATGAATTTTCAAATATAACTTTTTTAAAAATTTAAAAGCAGAGGTAAATTTTTGAAATTTAAAATTTTAAAATAATACGTTTTGTTCAATATTAAGCTTTGTATTGAATATAATACTTTCATCAAATTCTTGTTGATATAGTTCAGAGTATTGTTGCTTTTGTCATGACCCAATTGGCAGAGATTGACAGCCACACTAACCATATAATGAGAGAACTATCGAAGAATAAGAGACTAAGCCACTATAAGAGAATCTAACAAATAACTAATTATTGAATCGAAGTGAGTTTTATAATTAAAGTCCAGGTCAAATACTGAACTAAATCAACATTTGTCATGACCAGTGGCGTAGCCAGGAATTTAATGAAGGGTGTCCAAACTTTTAATAGTAATTTTTTTTTAAAAAAACGACGATTTAAATTACCAAAACAAATAATCATGTTAAGCAATATTTAATTAAATATAGGAATTATTTTTAATAGAATTACAAGTGTATAATTCAAAACTAACATAAAGAAAATAAACTACTATTGAAAACATAATTTAAATATATTATTAATATTGTACTCGACGAGATTTCATATCCTGAAACGTTTTTATAATAGACTCATTAGAAATAGTAAGAAATACTTTTTTTTCCACATAAGACGCTATACAACCGTCTAAAAACTCATCATCCATTCAATTTCGCAAGTAATTTTTAGAGTATTTAAATAAATGCTTTGTTTTTTAGAAGAATGTGACAACATCTCTAATTGATCTACCGTTGTTTCTTTATTTGGTTGACTTAGAGAAGTCAAACTTTTTTTGGTACTCTATTATAATAATTCCTCATGTCTATTGAAACTTGAAACTAAAATATTAAGTTGGTTATTTTGTTATAAAATAAGAGAACGAGAAGAAAAAACAGAGAGTGAATTATTGAGATTCTATTCTTAATAATTTTGTTATATAATTTGGGTAATGAGTCTCCCATTTATAGAGAAAGAAAACCTTATTTCATAAGGGAAAAGTATTAAAATTTAAGGAGACCTTATTCCATAAGGAAAAGGTATTAAAATTTAAGAAAATAATTCAATTTTAATTGAAAAAAATCCACAGGAAAAAGTATTAAATTTAAGGAAATATTATTCTACAAGGAAAAGGTATTAAAATTTAAGGAAACAATTCAGACGGTCTGTAGAAGGGAGTCGTAGGAAGTTGACAAAATTTAGGCCTCGGTAACTCAACCTATGGTTGACAGAACAGTCCGTAGAAATTTTGTCTAAACCGCATGGTCTTCCGACAGTTATGTCATAAGGTTATTTGGTATTTTTCATATTCATCTAATACCAATACTATGTCGTTGTGACCCTAATTTCAAGTCCTATAACTACCTTTCTCCTTCTAAAATTACGCCAACTCTATCATTCACTTAAATTCTCAAATTGCATCTACATTTATTTTCTCCCATTCTCTCTTAAGTCCAAGAAGAAGACTAGGGTTTTAAGCTTCAAATCTCCTATTCCTCCATTGCTTTTGGAATTTTATCCTCAAGGTATGTAGGGTTTCATCAATGGGTTCCATTAACCCATTAAGCCCCAAAGATTTCTCAAGTCTTGAAGTTCAACTTCATTAATTTGATTAGGTTTTTCATTCAATTCATCATGAGTTCTAATTTTGTAGAATCAAGTGATTGAAGTTGATCTTATCATGATTGTTTTGACTCAATTACATGCTTTCACATTGATTTCACATAAACCCATGAAATTTCTATTATTTTGACTATGAACTCTTAAAGACATGAATTTATGAAGAAGTAATGAATCTATGAATGATGTTTTCATGAAAGTTTTGCATGATTTAAGAAAATAAATGTTTTATGATCTAGGTTTTTTTGAGATGAGCATCAATGAAATTGTGAAAGGTTTTGTCATACTAAGAAATTATGATTGGTA
This sequence comes from Solanum acaule, assembly GCA_036250505.1. Lineage (NCBI taxonomy): Eukaryota > Viridiplantae > Streptophyta > Magnoliopsida > Solanales > Solanaceae > Solanum > Solanum acaule. The sequence goes on from JAJOOR010040087.1 coordinate 9,260, forward strand.
ATTGATTTTCCCACACATGCTATAAGGTGCTAATCTATTATTATTTAAAGTTGGATTAGTCACTTGATTGTGTTTTGCTATGTATGGTTATATGATTATGTTTATGACTAATTTCATTGGGACGTTACTTAACATCGAGAGGACATTGAGATGGAGGTTCTCCCGTTAGTAGAGGTCGGGTCTTTAGTAGCAATATTCTTGTCCCTAACTATGTGTCCCTGTAGGATTGTCATGACATAGACAAAGGATCCACAAAGGCTAGAAGTTTAAGGTATTTTCCTTGGTAAGCAACGATATTTTTTTTTAGTGTGGGAGCAAGACACCAGTTTCCGCATTATAGCTCACATGGTCTATGTTGGTTTATAGTAAATATCCTACAAAATGAACTAAAGTGACTTTAAAGGTCTTATGAAGCTTTTATTACAATTTTAAGAGGCATTGTCTATGTTCATGATTTATGATTCTTCTTTAAAGGTTTTACTATGTTGCGCTTTAGTTTGGTCATGCATATCATGTTTTCCCCTTTTGTCCTTTTATGATTATGTTTTATGTTTTAATGCATATTCCTCATACTTAGTACACTTCATGTACTAATCATGCATACTTGTTCCTACATTGTTTAATAATGTAGGTTGTGACGCTTCCTCTCCTCCGCTCGTAGCTAGTTGATCTGTTCAAGGTTGAACACGTGGTGAGTCCTCATGTTCTGAGGACTATGTAATCTTTAATTTGTTTTATGTCTTTATTTTTTAGACGTTGTACGTGGTGTATGGGTTACATCCCGACCACTTCTTTGATGTATTAGAATGACTTGTCCAAACTATGAGTAGACTTGTGAAGTGACTTGTGTAGGGCCTCTCAGAGTCTTATACGCCATGTCATATCTAGGGTATTCTTTCGGTCATGACAAATGTTGATTTAGTTCAGTATTTGACCTTGACTTTATTTATAAAACTCAGTTGGATTTAATTATTAGTTATTTATTAATTGTCTTATAGTGGCCTAGTCTCTTATTTTTCGATAGTTCTCCCATTATATGGTTAGTGTGGGTGTCAATCTCGGCCTATTGGGTCATGATAAAAGCAACAATACTCTGAACTACATCAACAAGAATTTGATGAAAGTATTCTATACAATAGAAAGCTTAATATTGAATAAAGCATATTATTTTAAAATTTTAAATTTCAAAAATTTACCTCTACTTTTAAATTTCAAAGAGAGTTATATTTGAAAATTCATTCTCCAAAATTGAGTGTGATGAATTTAATGAAATATTGTAGAAATAAAAGAAGTATTCGAGAAATAAACATAAGTAGATTGCAAATATCCTTACAATAAATAAATTTGACTATAAGAATCCATGTGAAAGATATGATTAAAAATCATATTAATATTATTAATGACTAAACTTATTATTTTCTTCTTCTGTTTTCTATAAATTAAAACTTACATGCTTTAACACAATTCACTGTCTAGCATAATCCTTCACTGAATGATAATCAGTTCAGTCCATTGATAAGAATAAAAGAATGGAGGCCTTTAATTTGTTATTATACAACTAGAAACAATAATAATCAATTTTCCAGATTTCTTTTTCTTTTTAGTACTTTTGTAGTTTGAAAGATTGATTTGATTATGCGTTTGATGTGTTTATAGCATTTTATGAAAGATTTTACATCAATTATAGGGTGTTATATCTTTTAATCTACGACTTTGTGTGATGATGCTTCAGGACTACCACAAATGTAACTGGGGACTGGTCCACAAAAAATCAGCCTTCGATCACATTTGTGGTAGGCCAGAAACGTCAGCATACAAGGTTGTTCACCAACAACCACACATCTCATTATCATGATGATTTGTGGGATGAGAATTATTTTATTGCTCTTTTGTTATAGTCTTTGACTAAAATTTTTTGTTATCTATATTTTAGGTGTACTCATTTTGTCTCCATTATTCCTCTAGACCCAAAGACATCTGATAGTGGATCAGCCATCAGCGGAGCTTCTTCGAACAAAGGTGAAGGAGCCTGCGATTCTACTATATATAGCCATAAGTGGAGCTTCTTCAAACAAAGATGAAGGCATATTGCTAATCTACTATATATAGTTGGAACAAAATTAAAAATAAGTTATCGTTATGATTAATTTTGTGATTCATTGGTTCAATTTAAATGATCAAATATCTATACATAGGATACTATATTTATAGAGTAATTTTATTAAGCATTCTTCATCAGTTTTGACCTCCTCTTTATTGATGTACCATCATGATTCTTTATTTGTAAATAAGTAAGTAACATTTAAGGAGATTAGTCTGATTTAGATCAAGTGAGAGAACAAAGAAACATAATTAAACCTTGCTATGACTGTAGATGAAAAAAGAGAAAACTTTACATGATTATATATATATATATATATATATATATATATATATATATAT
>JAJOOR010040088.1:0-13882 GCA_036250505.1 Solanum acaule
CAAAAAATTTATTTAAAAAAAAAAAAAAAAAAAAAAAAGATCTTCCCCAATGGACTTCACAATCTAATATTCACATCTGACAACTTCCTTTGCCACCATCCCTTGACACACCCCTTTTCCATCTATTCTTGTATTCTTTCTTTCTTGCATCATTCCGTCATTATAAAAATCGTCGTTGTTTTCTTCATCAGAAAAGTATCAATTAAAGAAATAAAAATTAAATTGAGTAAAAAATAATTCCGGCGAAACTCCATTATTCCGACAAGACTAATACGAATTTAAAACTATTTTCTTTGAAGTCGTTAAAGAATTCAAATTCTGAAGAACACGAAACATGAAGAAGAAGAAATATCAACAAATCTTGATTGTTGTTAGAAAAAGAGAATGAGATTGGAAAAAATAAAAACTACAATATTGAATCAGAATAAAGGAGAGGAGGTAGGTGTACGATTATCGGAGTGTACGATTTTAGCCGGAAGTGATTGTGCGTGTTCCGGCGAAAAAGAAAATGAGGAAGAATGGACTTTGGGGTGGGTCGGTGCCTGGGGTTTTGGCGAAAAAGAAAAGGAGAGAAAGGTTTTTCTTTTTCTTTTTGGTTGATAATATAATTTTTATTTTATTTAATTTTTTAATTGTTATTATGGGTTCAATGCCACGTGTCTTTTTCTGATTAGTTATTATGCCACATCGCGAGTGTATGACACACAATTTCTATTTATAGTTGATTATAAAAAAAATGTTCAATAGGTAATTTTTCTTTACTAATAAAAGTGTTTAATTGGAACAAGCCTAAAATGAGTGTCTAAGTGAAATATACGGACAACTTTAAGTGGCTATAGATGACTTAAGCCTTCTTCGTAAAAGAAAAGAGATATTAGGATTAAGGGATAAAGAAAGATCATCAATTATCTTTTATTTGTAATGAGTCGCGTTTGGGCATGGGGTTATGGATATGGGTATTAGAAAATCTAATTGGTTGGAATTTAATTTTATCCAATAGGAAGATGTCACATAATAATAATAATAATAATAATAATAATTAAAAAAGAAAAATCATTAGTTTTAAGAGTAAAAATGGACCAAAAAGGTAAATTGAGAATATTTTTAGCCCAATAAGTGAATGAGGGGTATATTTAAACCTTTTCGAATAATTCGAGGGTATTTTGGCCATTTTTCGTACATTCAATTAAGATGACAAACGTTGTGTGGTGATATATTTGCCTTTTCAATCAGGAAATGTTAAACATCTCACATTTCAAATATTGTATTGGATTTATTTAACAAAAAACAACTCTTTCTAAAGAATAAAATTTGTAAGTTAATTTATTTAAATAAATTTACCAGTACAAAATATAAAACATAAAATCAAGATATAAACAAAATGATTTGAGGAATATTTTTGTCTTTACATAGATTAATTCAACCGTATTAAATTCTATGTATTACTAATAACACCAAATAAAAGGTATTAGTAATACATCTTATAATATCGTGTAGAGTATATAACTAATCCATGAATTAATTATACATAGACCCAAAATTCATACCAAACATAATACTAAATATAGTATCATACATAATACATGAAATATTTCTCCTAATACTCCTATCAATCGACCCCTAAAACTCACGACACTTTTCTATATTTCTAAAAACTAAAATTACCATTAAAATTGCTTGATCTATGGGGGTAAAATAATTTTAATCTTTCAGGAAAAATAGTAAGAATGAAAAAATAGAAGGAAGATCTTAACAAACTAATTTGTTGTAAAAGTTGTTTCTTATAGTAATAAAATGAGTCTCGTAATTTAGACATATTTTTTATTATTTTATTTTCAAATAAAAATTTATTTGTACCTGAATTCCCTGGCCCATATTTGTACTAGATCTGTAGTCATAATTTTTTTTTTTTACAAGCGTGACTTAAATTCATTGCTTCATTCTTCCATGAGTAACTTCTAAGGGTAACTTACCGAAGTTTCACAAGCTAGAATTAGGAGCTAATTACTTAAATTCACGTTAATTTGTAATATTATGAATTTTATCAAAATTTAGACTTCATATACATGTATTTGACGCAATCAGATGCACTCAAATGCATGTATCCACCTAAGGTCAAAATTAGGTGTTAGTTTGTTCTAGATACATTGTAATCAAGCGGATTCACGTGTAACTGACTTTATCGCTTGCCTCTCTCGTTGCTTTTTGTATCCTAGATACATTTGATTCACATGTATCTAGGTATCTTGCTAGCCTAGGTATATCTAATTTGAAATATGCTAAAATTATTAACTAGTGAAACAATATTTTTAAACATAGGGAGAATTAGTAAATATGGTAGAAATATTTGTCTAATTAGTAGTTTTTTCAATTTTCAACTATGTTATGTTGGGCCCTAAACAGACCTTTCCACATCTAGTTTTTATAAGGGGGCTCTTTTTATAAAAAGGTATAAGTAAATAAATATGAAATCAAGTTGTATATGTAGTTTCTTTCATAAAAAATTATGAACATTATTTAAGAATTTAGAGCTTTTAAGAAATTATCGTAAAATTTCATACAATGATACTTTTTGTGCAAAAGAATGTAAAGATCTAGTTGTGACCTAGCTATCACCAAATTTCTATAATAATAAAATCACATTTGAGAATGTCAAAGATGGACAAAGAATAAAATGTGCAAAGAAAGGTTATGTGTGTGTGTTTTGAATGTGTAGGGAAGAGAGATGAAAAAAAGATATCAATATGTTGGTGGCTAAATTTGGTTGGATCAATTATACTTTCAAATAATTATCTCAAAGATTAACATTAATTACTGAAAATAAAAAGCTACATGATTAATAAGGAGCGTTTTATATATCTCCTTTAAAATATTTATTTGATATGAATTTGTAACATCTCGCAATTTGAAATAGCTAGGATGAAGCTAAGAACTGGAAATAGTCATTTCAGGAAATAACGAAAATCTGGAAATTTGCCTAAAGTTAGGAAATATTGAGTTTTGGCCAACTTCGAACGATCATAACTCCTAGATCAGGATGAGTTAGGTGTATCTCCAGATATGGCTGGAAATCTCTTGGAATGATCTTTCGAACGCCGCCAAGTTTGCACGATTTCGAGTTCGTATGAGTGAGTTATGCCGTTTGTAAGATGGGCTGTTGGATTAAGGAAATGTTCAATCCTGAATTTTAAGGGGTATTTTAGTCTTTTCATTGCCCTATTATTTTAATCCATTTTAAGGAGTTTAATATGGGTCAATCAGATTTTAGTCAGTTTTAGAATTTGGGATTTCATGCTAGGGCTAAGGAGAAAGGAGAAGAGAAAAGAAGAAGGAGAAAAAAAAGGGCAAATTCATCAAGATCGATCAAGAAAGTTGGTGTTTCGCCAAGGATTTACTTCTATCAGGTATGTGAGGCTCTCATAACGTTGAGATCGTTCTCCCACGTGCCAAACATATTAATTTCAGTTTGCATTCGATCTAAAAGAGTTTGAATATTGATGATCTTGATATCTATTCTTGAATTCATATATTGTTCTTGAATTTGACTGAGTTGGCAAGTTTTATAGTTCGTTACATCGCATCATAGAGTCGTTTCGAGTTAGGTTCTTAGGTACATTTGCTAGGTATCTGTATCTTAAAGTAATTTGAGAAAAAAAATCGAGTTTGGGTTAATTGGGGTTAGAAAGCGAAGAAGAAATTTTGCCGGACGAAATTAGGGGGTGGCCGCGCCTAGTGCTCAATTTTGAAAATTCTGCTCCGCGTCGCGGAGCTGACACGAGGTGTTCTGCCTCAAAAGATGTTTTTGAAACCAAAATTTAATCATGTCTCCACATCGCGGACCCACCCTCATATTTTGATATTTCGATATTTTCTCATGTTTAGCAATCTAAAGTCATTCCCAAACATCATGAGATCTTTCCTATCACAAATCACGATTCTTGAATCCATAATTCAATTCAAAAATCAGTTAAGTCAAGAGTTAAGTCAGGATAAGTTCTTAAAGTTTTCAAAAGTCTTTCACAAACATTTTAACTTTGTTTTAAGGCTTAACTTCAAGTTAAGCAAAGAGTAAAGATTTGAAGTTTCATTTCTTCAAAGAAGTATATAAGAACTAAGTATTCCCAAGAAGTTTGAAAATATTTTCACATTTTGAGAAAGAAAAGGGAACATTGATTCCAAGAGAGCTTTTAAGCTAAGTTTTGAGTAATTATCTCAAACCAAAGAAAAAAGTTATTTTAAAAACATATGAGCTAAGTATATTTTTTGGGAGTAGTATTGAGCACCGATATGGGGATGCGAGTTCATATTAACTCAAGTCTCCATAAACCATGCAGCCATCATGGGTATTAATGGGTCATACTTTTTAGATGATCACATAAGTTAAGCTAGTGGATCCACTAAGTTAAGTAGTTTTATATGACGACAAAGTATAGGACAGTCTGGTAGCGTGATGGTAAGAACGTTCTATCACCACTTAAGCTTATAGTGGTGGTTGTCGGTTAGATAATCTCCCACAGAAACCATATTATTTTCTTATATGAGTAAAGTTGAGTTTGTTATTGCTTTATCTTTAACGAACTAAGTTGGTTGCAACTGTTTTATAAGCTTTATATGTATTGCATGTGCTTTATTGATTTATATTTGAGTTAAGTTATTCAGAAGTTGAGAAAAGCCAGGTAAGTGTTTCTTTCAGAATCCTTTCAAGCCTATATCTTGTTTTAGCTTTCCAACTCGCATACTCGTACATTCAACGTACTGATGCCAGTTGGCCTGCATCTTATTATGATGCAGACGCAGGTAACCAGGATCAGCATCTAGCGCCTCGTTGATCCAGCTTGATCATTCAGAGTTTGTTGGTGAGCCTCCTTGCATTTCGGAGGACTCCTTTATTTGCTTTCTAGTCTTTCAAATGTTAGGATGATCGGGGGTCCTGTCCCGACATCCCTCTTTGTTTTAGAGGCTTCATAAATATTTAGTAGTCGGATGTCTTTACATTATTATTTCATATGTTAAGACTAGAGTTGCCATTTGTCCAAGTTAAATGTTGATTTTTAAACATTCTAAGTTATTATGCTAAGCTATTTGAGTAAGTTTATTTAATCATTGTAAAAATGCTTAGAGTCTTTCGCTAAGTCAGTAACAAGGCCAAGGGTTTGCTTGAGGCCGGTAATGGTCTTTGAGTGCCAATCCCGCCCAGGATGTAGGCTGGGGGCGTAACATAATTCAAATTAATCAAGTTAATAATTTTCGATGTTGAATGTCTAAAAGAAAGACTATAGCCTAAGGAATGGGCAATGGAACTTTATTCAGACCTAAAAGAGCCCATTACTTTGATTCATATTGATTTCCAAAGGGACCACCTCCTACTTTTTGTTTGTCCACTTTGTTTTTATTTTTAGATTCCAATTTTCAATTGAATATTCTTATCCCACTTCTTGTAAAGTCATCCCACATTTTCTCTTTGGGTTAACCAAGTCATGCCAAGAGATATTTTTTAGTCGTAAATTTTATTTAGACATTTGAATTATTATTTATTTTAATTAATATGACTAATTTGTTTTCATCATAACGTGCATGCAAGCTTTGACAACATAAATTATTCTAGCTCATTTTACATAACTTGTTTTTCGACACGTGCGTTGCACGTGATTATCAATTCAGAAAATATATGTTATAGTAAATAATATTGCTTATTTAAGTGAAGATTTGAATAATAAACTTTGCCCAAAATAATATTGTAGATTCTTTTGTGAATGTTCAATATGGATCGTCAAATATATCTCTTATTCAGGCGAATCTATGAAGATGATCAATGGAAAAATGTATTAGTTAAATGCAATAATGCATATATTTATTTCAATTTGATGAGGTTCAATCATGTAATTAGTCGTATCTCAGTAATATTACCTTATAGACGATATTTGTTGTGTATTTTTCTTGTCATCTAACCAGATGTGCTTTGCACGTGTATTCCACGTTAAACTGTTTAAATGTCATATGAACATGTAAAGAGAACAACTACATTTTATTTTTTAGAACTAATCTTTTTATATTAATTTTTATTTTATCAGTTATAACATAATAAATGACGTTCTTGTTGTTAGCTCTCATATTTGACTTCTCGACTGACTGTATACATAAATCAAAGATAGTTATTCGACTGTCCATAGTTAACTGAGAAAGGTTTCCTTTTTTTTACCCAAAAAACTAAAAATTAAAATTAAAGAATAAATTCTATCTGTGAAATCATATGTATAATCACATGTTTATCTTACACTCAACAAATATGTAGTTCATATACTTGTAAACGATTTTCAATTTATACAATCAAGCATGATTCATCCCAGAAAAAATAACAACATTGTGTTATCACATATATAGAGGCGGTGTAATAATATGAAAAATTATTGATCAAAAGTTAATACAAGAAAAGATGAAAGATAGAAATAATTAATGCAATAACTATGAGAATTCATAATATTATAACTAAAGAATGTTAAAGAGTGTGAATAACGTTTGAAATAATTAGTATTAACTAAGAGATTTTATAATGTTATAACGAAAGGATTAATGTGCAATAGATGTAGTGTAGGGACAAAATGAAAATGTTTATTTTATATTACTAAATATAAAATTTATTTTGTAATTGATAAATTTTTAAATGATTCATATATACTCGCATATTTTCACTCTTGAAAAGATTAATAATTTTGGAAAAAGATGTTCAGAACCATATATTTACATCACAAGAGAAATTGTTAACAAAAACAAATGAATTTAGACTACATCATGTTAACTTTAGATATTGGAACATTACATACAGATATATTATAAGCAAAAAAATAATTATTATATCATCAACATTATCTTCCTCAAGTACTCGAGGTTATGGAATGTACCCTCTTCGGATATAATGATTTACTTCATCAAAATAGTGGTACCTCATATTCCGCTAAACTTTAAACTCACTCAACTACAATAAATCACACAAATTTTTTTTAAATGCAAGAAGAAGAATAGGAGATTAAAAATGAGAGGAAGCCCCTCTATTTATAGTAAAAAAGAGTTGTATGAACAAGTGTTTTTCGTGTCTAATCTGAAAAGTCATGACCTTTTCGAGAAGTCACAACCCTGACATTTCCTAGAAGTCACAATCATTTGAAAAAGTCACAACTTATTGAAAAAGTCATGACTCATCGAAAAATCACAACCCTTTGAAAAAAGTCACAACATATCGAAAAAGTCACAACTGATCGAAAAAATCACAACCTAAGTAAAAGCTATTATAGTAATTCAACATTCAAGTTGTAAGTTCATGCTTTTAATGTAGTAAAGATATATCTAGTCAACAATATTAAAGATAGATTCATAAATTTAACTCAGATAACTACACTCTCCTGTAATTCTGGATGGAGGTAGTATTATCCGTCTACCGCAAAAGAGAAAAATAGGTCATTTAAGTTGTGCTAGCACGTACATATGAGATAGACTATTTATCATTCTTGCATGCATATTACTAAGTCGAAACTAGGACTAGACATTCGGTAATTCGGGTTTTTTTCCCCGGTTTTTTCGGTTCTTGTAACACGTGTACCGAACACCGAATCGAAATATTCTTTTTATTTCGGTTCGAATTTTGTTAGTTCAATTTTTTGTTATAGTCGTCTGTCGATCGCGGGTGGTCGTCGATCGGCTGCTGCGTGATGCTGGTCGTTACTGCATGGTGTGTGCTGGTCGGCCGATCATTGGCTTGTTGTTGATCGGCCGGTCGCCGGAAGACGTGGAAAGTGGAACTACCGAACTAGAAAGTTGGAAGCTGAAAAATGAAAACTAACGTGGGAAGTGACTATGAGTGATATGTGACTACTAAGAAAAGTGAAAAATTTGAAAAGTAAAAATTGAAAAGTGAAAAGTTTGACCTAAATTTACCTATTTATTATTTAATATTAATAATATTATAAATACAATATAATATATTTCGGTAAACCAAAATACTGAATAATACAAAATTACATATCGAAAATTGAATCGAAATACCAAAAAAATACGAAAATATATACCGAATATCGAAATATCAAAATCGAAATAATTCAATTCGGTTTGGTGTTTTTGTTTCTCGATGTTTATGCCCAGCCCTAATCGAAACTTTAAGCTGTTAATCCATGATCTTCAATGAAGAAGAAGCAAAATTTTTGATATCATCTATAAGTGCGGTAAGATTGTTCCATGAAGATCCACCTTCTCCCACTGCATTTTTAGCCATCTTACTCATACTCACTGCTTTCTCTCTTATATTCTGACTTTCCATTAACCTCTCAATTGCTTCTTTTACCTTTTCGCTCCTTAACACATGGCTCGATATCTCAGCACCTCCGTCGGAGTTATATACTTCTGCCCCTACTTTCACTCCTAGCCCCATAACCTCCACAAGTTTTTCATTGTAGAATTGTTCAGCGAACACTGGCCACGTCACCAACGGCACCCCAGTGATGATGGCTTCAGGCATTGAATTCCAACCGCAGTGTGTCATGAATTCTCCGACTGCTGAATGATCTAAGATAGTTAGTTGCGGGGCCCACCCTTCAATAATCAGACATTTTTTCTCATCGAACAAACTTTTCGGTAACCACGTGATTTTTGCTGATTGGTCCTTGTTCACTACCCAAATGAAAGGGACGGTAGAAGCTTCTAGAGCTTTTGTGATTTCAGCGAGTTGCTCCTCTGGGAATCTAACTGTGCTCCCAAAAGAGACGTAGAGGACCGATTTGTGCTTCTGTTTATTCAACCACTCTACAACAACGGCAGATGAGTTACTTTCATCAGAAGAATTAATCAGTTCTTTTCTTCGGAATAATTTGGAAGAAAAATAGGAAATGGGACCAATTTGCCAACATTTGGTTTTCTTCATCTTCTGATAGTAGTCAGCGTAGGCAGGTTCTAGCTCGTAAAAAGTATCATAAACGATACCGTAGCTTAGATCCTCAGATTCTCTGGTTCGATTGATCAATTCATCAAAAGCATTCCTCTCATCCGCAGGCCTTATCAGATCGTTTGTAAGTTGCAATAGCTTGAACTCGATCTTATCAGGTAAACCCGGAACCGAGAAATTAGTACTTTTGGAATATTCCATCAGGTCTTCGTGAGGTTTGTAAAGCCTAAAATTGTACAGAATGGAATTGTACATGTAGCTAGATTGGTTGAACAATAGCCTGGGGATTTTGAGCTCCAGTGCAATATCGACAGTCCATGGGAAATACATATCAGAGAAGATACAATTAGGATGGATTTCACGAATTTTATCTTCCATTGGTTTCTGCAGAAGATAAATGCCGCCAAATACTTTGCCCGCGATTTCAGTTGAAGAGGCGGAGCTGAAATTCTCGATTCCTTCAGGCAACCCAACTTCAGTGGATGGGAACTTAAGAGTAGCGATAGAGATTAGGGAATTGTCAATAGAAGATCGGAAGAGGGAAGCATTGTGGTGGGTAGTAAGGATGGTAACTTTGACACCGCCACGGGAGGCGAATAGCCTGGCGGCGTTAACTAATGGAATGATATGACCAGTGGCCAAGTAAGGAAGGAAGAGGACATGTAGTTGCTTGCTCCCGTTATCCATGGCTACCACACTATAAAATGAAATTGATTTTGAATTCATAAATATAGCCAATTAATTGAGCTATACATACTATACTACTTTAGTAATAGAAGTGACTGCACTTTCGGTCAGTTCCTTCAGAGAGTAGTATTTTGGGAGCACACATGATTTTCATGGAGCACCCCAGTTTTCACAGTGGTTAGGGTGCACGGGGTAGGTGAACAGTCAATTGAGTTAAGTGACGATTTATGAAACATCAGAAGAAAAAAGCCCAGTAGATTTCAGTCAAAATATTCTATCAATGCAGCAACTTTATATCCAGGTACATAATCTGCTAGAGTTAAAACTGCAAAAACCTGAAAAGGGAAAACGTTGAATCATATGCCTAAACAAAAAAAATAAAAAAAAATGCAGCATTATATGGATCACGCCAGCAGATTTCTTTATGAAATTATGCAGCATTACATTCCAGAGAAATTCACAAGTAATCCCAAAACTCTTCCCGAAAAAACAGGAATAATTGCTAATTAGTAAAGGCTTCCTCTATCCAGAAGTTCGGATTGTTCCCCTACCAAGAGTGAAATGAATCTATCCTTGACCAAACCTTTTGGAATGTGCAAGCAACATTTTCAAAAAGCAATACTCAGCTTGTGTAAGTGTTTAATAAGTTGAATCAGAAGAAAATTATGAGCATCCTCCTTCGCCCAGAAATTTGGTCAAATAACCACAAAAAAAAAAAACAGGATTAGCTTTTCCACAAGACTAGTTACCAGCCAACCTTTAGTCCTTAGCTCAATGACATCCATTCTCTGTGGTATTACTCAAAAGACGTCCTATCACTAAGATGTGTGAATAACCCCAAATTAATTAACTCGTTGGAGAAATTTAAAGTTAAAAATTTCCCTTTCAAGTTGTAGGTTGATTCATGCTATTTAGTAAATAGTAATGAAATTCCGTGAGCTAAATGCCATTAATTTCTGGGAACTCAAATCTACTTTTGTTTCTCCATCTTTATCTCTTATTACTTCTTGTGTCTTAATTGAAAGATTGGACTTATCAAGCTCTGAAATGAGTGGTAAATGATCAATCAATCAACTATCTTTCACTTCCAAACTATTTGGGGTCAATGTATGACTAAATCTATTCCTCTCTATTTGTATCCATTTCATTTCAATACTGACAATTTTCTAAAAGAAGTTCTCCAAGTCCTACACTTATTCCCACATTAACATACAAGTTTCTACAAACAACAACAATACACCCAGTGTAATCCCTACTAGTGGGGTCTGGGGAGGGTAGGAGACAGACCCTACCCCTATCTTTGTAGGGTAGAGAGGTTGTTTTCGATAGGCCCTTGGATCTACAGACAAGAAAAGAATTTGAAGCATGGTAGCAAGAAAATATGACAGCAAAATACTGACATACGAGTTTCTACTGAACTAAAAGTATTCCTGACAAGCACTAGATTTAATGTAACAGTAAAAACAACAACTAAACCTTCATTTGAACTAGCTGGCATTGTCCATATGGTTCCTTTGCTTCCATTATCTTCTATTATTAGCTAAATCTGCATTGGTTCCAATAAATCACAGGATTTTTCAGATAGCCTCCTTCTATTTGATTATATGTCTACATTATCCTCTTTAAGCACCTTCAATAATCATACAAACCAATTCAACATGGCCAAACCATCTTCAGTGATATTTTTTCTCATTTTATCCCTTATGTCCAATCTGATGCAATTGTTTTAAGATTTGTCCAATCTTGTTCAACTGCATATCCATATTAGTTTGTGCATTTCTAAACATTCATCTTCTGGATATATTTCATTATTGAGACAGTACATACACTTCAATATAACATTGTTGCTCCCGCAACCATTTCTAAATACCTGTAGTGTGTGAGCCGTTGCACCGGCGGAGGTTGAAATAGTTCTGAATCGGAACGGAGTGATATTTAGGAAGTAGTTCTGCAATTAAGCAAATCCCCAAAAAGAAATCTACACTATTTTTTTGTTTTTAGCCTTTTTTTTATTATATATTTTTATATATCATATATATCAGATATAAAACAGAACTTTAGGCCCGCCTACGCGCTACCACAACAAGAATTCCCTTTTAATTTATTTATTTACAAAATTAGTCAAGTGACTTTTATGAAAAGTTGTGACTTTAATGAAAAATTATGACTTTAATGAAGAGTTGTGATATATATGAAAAGTTGAGACTTTTTTGGAAAGTTGCGACTTTTATGAAAGGTTGTGCCCTTTCCGAAGGGTTGCAACTTTTCCAAATAGTTGTAACTTTTTCGATAAGACACAATAAACATTTGTTCACACTACCCTTTGTTTTCTATAAATAGAGGGATTTCCTCTCATTTTAGCACAATGAAAATTCTGAACCTCCTCCTCTTCTTCTTCTTCAAAATTAAATATTGGAAAAATTACCTAACTATACATCTTTTCTTATCCTATTTTCTATTATTCCCTACCATTTTAAGAAATTACAAAAATTCCTCTTTTTTCTCAAATTCTCTCTTTTTCACAAATATAACTTTCAATCTTCCAACTTCACTATTTTTCCCCATTTTTCATGCCTATAATCACTATTTTCTGATTTTATTCCCTTTTTAGAGTAACAAAAAGATTCTTCTTGTATTAGAATTAATGTATTCGGATGGTGAATTATGTATCCGGAAGGTACAATTTTAAGGAATTATTGTAATTAGAAAAAGAGTAGGAATAAGATGTAATTTACTCTTTACATTATGGGATTTAGGTAAGTTATACATAAAAAAAAATGATGGATTTCATAGACTGGGCCCATCACAAATTGGGCTCCAACCCCAACAATCATTTGGGCTGGGCTAAAAGCCCACACTGGACCTTTGAGTTTTTCTCTTTCCCTTCCAGCAGCTGCTTCTTCCAACTTTGTAGTATCAAATATCAAACATTGCCATTAACAAAACAGCTAAAATTCTCTGAATTAATTGAAGTTTGGAATGCTTCAACAGTTTTCTAGCTACTCTTAGGTGCTCTATTTCTTGCCATTTATTTTATCCGATTTTTCCTTCTTTTTTTTCGCTTTATGGTTAATGGAAGATTCGTCTTGTTGTTATGATTTTCCAGGTTTTTTGTTCTTTCTGGGGGATAAAGGGACATGGGTTTTCTTTTTTATTCTGTTATTTGTACAGGTTTATCATAAAAATTGAAAATTTTGCCGATGTGTTTGTTACAGCGAAGGCTTATAGATCCCTTTTAGCTGTTTCTTTTTCTGTTGTTCCTTGATTTATACCTGGAATTTCAAGATAAAATTTTCAACTCTGGACATAATGAATGGTGAATGGAGTTGTTTATCTGCACCATAGAAAAGTAGATAATCATGGGTTATCAAAAAAATAGATAATCATTGATTTTTGGCACTACTGTGCATGTGAATGTGTTCAATTTAAAGCAGGGTAAAGAATACTATTTTGTCTATATTGTTGAAAAACTTGATTGTGGTGACTATGAATGGAGTCATATAAGCAACTTGTACTGAAGAATTGAAGGTTTGGACCAATCAAAATGAAAAAAAGAGATGTTAATGAAGCTTAGTACCAAAAGGTTGAACGAGTTTATCATTTACTTTGAGTAACATTTGTGTGCCCAAAGATGATAGAGTACTGACGATTTTCGTGCAAAGAGCACCTGTGTACTTTTTATTGATTTGTCATTTCGTTGAGGCAAATGTGACATTTCACTCTAAACTCTGTATATTGGGGTTTATGCGAATTTCAGACTTGTTCTCTGTGTGATGTTGTTCATGGTTATACCTTTTTGCGATTTTCATACATTTGTATTTCATATATTACATAGAATCTGAAAAGTAATTTGTCATTTATTAGGTTATACATACATTTGTTTCACCTGTCTCGGGAGATTTGTTAAATTTCATCAATTGGTTTCTGCTGGAACTATATGGATCAGAAAATGAATGTATATATCTGGGACATGGATGAAACCCTCATATTGCTAAAGTCGTTGATAAATGGGACATATGCTGAGGCATTCAATGGATCCAAGAATGTACAGAGTGGTGTAGAAATTGGGAAGATGTGGGAGAATCATATTCTTCAGATATGTGATGATCACTTCTTTTATGAGCAGGTTAGTTAATCTTCTTATAATATATTTGACCAGAGAACTAATACAGTCTTCATGAATCCTGCTGATCATGGACATTAAGCTTGTTTAACTCTGTTATATGGATTTTCAGGTTGAAAATTGTAATATGCCATATCTAGATG
>JAJOOR010040091.1:0-11906 GCA_036250505.1 Solanum acaule
ATAATTGCTTTCAAAAGCATTTATATTTTTGTAATTGATACATAACACTAAGGTTAGTTGATATGCATTTGATACATATAATAAAGTTTGAAATTTATTAAATTTTATATATATTGTTGTCACGACCCAAAGTACACCCTAGTCGTAACATGGCGCAGAGGACCCCGAAAGCCCCTATACAAACCACTTAGCATACATCATACAAGATACAAGAATTTAAAGAGTTCAGAAGACATTTTTGAAACATAAAGAGTTTGATAAGAAAAAATAGCGGATGTCTAATATAAGTCTCAAAGTCATCTATTACATCACAAGGAAGTGATTGAGACGTAACCCATACATCACATACAAAATTTGAAATGAAAAGACATAAAAGTAGTAAAAGAGTCTTGGTCCTTGGAACATGAGGACTCACCAATATTCAATGTCTATATGGGATCACTTGCCACGAGTGTACGGAATGGAAGTGCCAGACCCTATATTAGTGAAACAATGTAGGCACAAGTATGCATTAGCACATGGAATGTACTAAGTATGATAGCAATGTATAAGAGTTATGTAATCATGCTTAAAGGGACATTATATCACATGAAATGACCAAGCTAAATCATAAAATAACATGTTAGAAGACATAATTCGAAATCATGGTCAATGCAAGCTAAACATCTTTAAAACATATATGAGATACTTCTAGAAGTAACTTTAGTTCATTATTGTGGGAAGTTTGCCTTTAATCGGCATTGACCATGTGAGCTATAACATGGAATCCGATGACTATCCCACACCGAAAAGAGATGTCCTTACCTGCCAAGGTAAGAACCAGGTGGATCCACTATCTAATGTCTATCTAATACCAACCTATGGTGGCACATAGTTATGGAATAGGGAGATTGCTACTAGAAACTTGACCTCAACTACGGGAGAGCTTCCATATTGATATCTTATCGATGGTAAGCATAAATTCCATGGAATAGTCATTAATCTTATTCTTTTCATCATCCATGAAAAGGCATAATCAAGTATCCAATCCAAGCTAAAATTCATTAGAATAGCTCCTTAATCTCGATTCATCTTATGTGAGAAAATTCTTTCACAATCATGTTTTGAGTAGTATGTGAAAAATCCTTTCATAACAACAACAACAACATCGATGATTTACTCTCAAAGCAACCTTAAATCATTTTCATCAATTTCATAAAGAAACATGCATATCTTCATAAATTCATCTTTCATAGTTCAAAAGCTTCATCATATGATAAAAATCTAGAAATCATAGATCATGCATGGGTTCAAGTGAATTCGACTTAAAAACATGCAACTATCTCAATTCGTGCATAAAAAGACATAAAATAATCAATTGGATCATAATTGAAAGGAACTCATGAGATGGAAGAAAACCCTATCTTCAATTGGATTCTAACTTGTAAAATTGGAGAATTTAGGATCCCTATGGAGGAAATAACTTCATAGGTGAATACTATCATACCTTGATGTCAAAAGCCCATAATCAACAGTGAATTGCAGACTTGAAATCCTAGACTTCTTCTTCAAGCTTTAGAGAGAGAAATATTGGGGAAGAACTTTGATCAACTTTTGAGAATTTAGGAGAATGAGTTCAATTGGGCAATTTGGGGGTTAAATTTTTTTATATAGGGCCTGGGGTAGAGGGTAAAACGACATAGTATTGGATTAAAACAATTAGAAAAAATACCCAAAAGTCCTTAAAATAAAATTGTCGAACCTCCACCGACAGTTCAGACCTATGGTTCATAGGTCCTATTACAGACTGTCCTGGTCGACCGTAGGTAGGGTTCAAGGACTTGAATTTGGACCTCCAAACGACAGGGCCCATGTACGGTTCGTAGGTCTACCTATAAACCGTACATGATTACTGTAGGTCCTAAGAAATTTCCAAAAAAATTACTTTATTTTTCTTCTCACCTATGGATGCCACCTACAGTTCGTAAGTGCTCTTACCAATCGTAGGTCACACCTGCAACCCAAAAACTGTATTTTTTTTTTCTTCTTTTCAAATTTGAGGTGTTACAATATCTCCCTCTTGTGAACATTCATCCTCGAATGGGACTCAAGACATCATAAGAGTGGTAGGAAGAAGATCTAACAACCCAACATGGATGCAATCACATAAATGCCCATATCCAATGAGGAAAATCAACTCCAAGCTAGAGCATATCCAAAGTGTCATCTCATAAGGTCTATATGCAACTCATACTCAAATGCACATAAACATGGAGAAATCAATCAAGCTAACTCATTTTCTCAAAATTTAAGCTTTTCATGAATATGTGTGAGGAAACATGAGAATATCTAAGACACATGAAACCAAAATATAAAATCATGAGGAACTAAATGCCCCAAGCTAGAGTAGGAACGGAGGAAAAGAGATAAGGATAACAAGACATCATATCAGCCTCGGCCTCCCAAGTAGAATCCTCAACTAACTGATTCCTCCAAAGAACCTTTACGGAAGCAACTTCTTTGTTTCCCAACTTGCAAACTTGTCGATCTAAAATAGTAACCAGAACTTTTTCATAAGAAAGACTATCTTTTATACCACGACTCTCCAATAGTACTATAGATGTCGGATCACCAATACATTTCTTCAACAAGGAGATATGGAAAATCAGATGCACCGATGCCAAGTCATTAGGTATATCAAGTTCATAAGCAACTTTACCAATATGCCTCAAAATTTGATATCGGCCCAGATAATGGGGACAAAGTTTCCCTTTATTTTCAAATCTCATCACACCCTTCATGGGTGAAATTTTCAAATAGACCCCATCAAACTCAAGATCTCTTCTTCTAACATCAGCATAGGACTTTTGCCGACTTTAAGTCGTTTTAACCTTTCTCTAATAAGCCAAACTTTCTCCATAGCCTCACGTGTCAACTCGAGACCTATCAAGGCAACTTCACCAACTTTAAACCAACGTATATGATATCTACACCTCCTACCATATAGAGCCTCAAATGGATCCATACCAATGCTTGAGTGATAGCTATATTATATGCAAATTCAATCAAAGAAAAATGATCATCCCAATTACCCTTGAAGTCAATTACACAAGCTCTCAACATATCTTCCAAAGTCTGGATAGTACGCTACGATTTCCCATCAGTTTGAGGATGAAAGGTTGTACTAAGCTTAACATGGGTACCAAGCCCTTTTTTGAAAGACTTCCAAAACTGAGAAGTGAATGGGGTACCACGATCAAAGATAATAGATAAGGGCACTCCACACAACCTAACCATATCCCTTAGATACAACTTAGCATAGTTTTCCGCCGAATAAGAAACTTTGATGGGAATGAAATGAGTAGATTTCATCAAATGGTCTACTATAACCTAAATCGAGTCATGTTACCGCTGGGTGCGGGGTAAACCAATAATGAAGTTAATATTCAAATCTTCTCACTTCCAAGTAGGAATACATATATATTGGGACAAACCTCCCAACTTTTGATGCTAATCTTTCACTTGTTGACAACTTAGACACTTAGCCACAAATTCCACAATATCCTTCTTCATCCCATTCCATAAATAGACCTCCCGCAGGTTACAATACATATTGGTGGTTCCAAGGTGAATGGAATATTAGGAACTATTGCCTTCTGATAAGATTTGATCTCTCAAGTCATCTACATTGGGAACACACAAACGACAATGATATTTAAGCACTCCATCTCCCTCTTGGGAGAAAGCCTCAACTGAATTCTTAAGCACCACTTCCTTAAACTCAATCAAGATCGGGTTAAGACCTTGCTGAGATTTCACTTCTGACACTAAGGACGATTCTCAACCATTGTGAACTATAACACCACCTCTGGTGGAGTCAACCAACCAAGCACCCAACCGGGTCAATCTATGAATATCACAAACCAACTCTTTCTTATCTTCCTCAACATGAGCAACACTACCTATTGATAGCCGACTAAGAGCATCCTCTACTACGTTCACTTTGTCGGGGTGATAGAGGACACTCATGTCGTAAACTTTTTAGTAGCTCTAGCCATCTTCTTTGGCAAAAATTTAGATCTTTCTGTTTAAACACATATTGCAAACTTATGTGGTCGGTAAAAACATCAACATGAACACCATATAAGTAATGCCTCCAAATATTTAAGGCAAAAACAACTGCTGCTAGTTCTAAATCATGGGTAGGATAATTCTTTTCGTGAATCTTAAGTTGCCTTGAAGCATAGGCAATGACTTTTCTATTTTCCATAAGGACACATCTTAACCCAATTCTTGAAGCATCACAATAAACAACAAACCCACCAGTTCCTTTAGGTAAAGTTAACACCGGAGTGGAGGTAAGTCTATCCTTCAACTCCTGAAAACTCTTCTCACAAGCTTCCGACCATAAGAATTTAACTTTCTTTTGGGGCAATGCTATCAATGGAGAGGCAATCGAAGAAAACCATTCCACAAACCTTCTTTAGTTACCGACTAAACCCAAGAAACTTCTAATATCCAAAGGGGATAGAGATCTAGGCCAACTCTTAACCACATCCGTGTTCTTAGGATCCACCACAATACCCTTTCTGGAAACAATGTGACCAAGAAAAGCCATAAATCTTAACCAAAACTCACACTTACTAAACTTTGCAAAAAGTTGTTGGTCCTTTTAGAACTTGCAACACAATCCTCAAATGATCGGTATACTCATTTTCACTCTTTGAATAGATTAGATATCAACAATAAACACGATCACGAACATGTCAAGGTATTATCTAAACACCCTATACATCAAATCCATGAATCCGGCCAGAGTATTAGTCAACCCAAATGACATCACCAAAAACTCATAGTGACCATATTGATTCCGAAAATCCGTCTTCAGAATGTCATCTTCCTTCACCCTCAACTGGTGATAACTCGAGCGGAGGTCGATCTTAGAAAAGTAACTTGCTCCTTGAAGTTGATCAAACAAGTCATCTATCCTTGGGAGATGATACTTATTCTTAATGGTAACCTTGTTCAACTGACAGTAGTCGATGCACATGCAAAGTGAACCATCTTTCTTACAAACAAACAAAATTGGAGCACCCTATATAGAGATACTCGGTCGGATGGAACCCTTATCCAACAAATCTTTCAACTGCTCATTTAATTCCTTAAGTTCTATCGGAGTCATTCGATAATGGAGAATAGAGATAGGTTGCATATCTGGGAGAAGGTCAATACCGAAGTCTATTTTCCTTTTAGGAGGAAAACCGGGTAAATCATTGGGAAACATTTCCCTAAACTCATTAACAACGGGACCGACTCAAGAGTAGGGGTTTCAGAATCAATATCCCTCACCTTAATTAGATGGTATATGCAACCCTTAGAAATTATTTTTCTAGCTATAAGACGAGAGAAAATTACCCTTAGGCATATAATTTCTCCCTTTCCACTCTAGGATGGGTTCACTTGGAAACTGAAATTTGACTACTCAGGTTCTATAATCAATAGAAGCATAACAAGAATGCAGCCAATCCATACCATGGATGACATCAAAATCTAACATATAAAGCTCTACAAGATCAAATGTCGTTGTACCCACATTTGGGTTCACGGGGACCACATCCTCCCTATTGGCTTGGGCCAACACTTGAAAAACAACCCTAAACTCCACATTAGTCACTTGTTCGACCAAAGGGTTGGCCGGAACTTAAGGAGTTTGAGGAGGAGCTTGAGAAGCTTCTCATTCCATATTCTCATTCACATTCCTCCTAACATATGCTCTTCAAGGGGCCATATCCTGAAAAAAATCGGATATGGATTAAGAGAAAGATGTATAGAGTTACACTCTATCGAACGACTTTAGAGTAATGAAAGAAGTAGAGTTTCCTAATCAACTTATAGCTTCTTATTCATCTATGTGGTGCGCTTCACACTCATGACCAAGACTCTACTCGACGTGGCTTAGAGACTTCCTAGGACCTTTCTAATTGTTGTGCTTTGAATACCAAGCTTGTCACGACCCAAAGTACACCTTAGTCGTAACATGGCGTAAAGGGCCCCGAAAGACCCTATACAAGCCACTTAGCATACATCATACAAGATACAAGAATTTAAAGAGTTGATAAAAGACATTTTTGAAGCATAAAGAGTTTGATAAAAAAAATACGGAAGTCTAACATAAGTCTCAAAGCCACCTATTACACCATAAGGAAGTGATTAGGATGTAACTCATACATCATATACAAAATCTGAAATGAAAAGATATGAAAGCAATAAAAGAGTCTCGATCCTCAGAACATGAGGGCTCACCAATCTTTAATGTCTATATGGGATCACTAGCCATGAGTGTGCGAAATGGAAGTGTCGGATCCTACATTAGTGAAATAATGTAGGCACAACTATGTATTAGTACATGAAATGTACTAGGTATGATAGAAATGCATAAGAGTTATGAAATCATGCTAAAAGAAATTTTATATAACATGCAATGACTAAGCTAAATCATAAAATAACATGTTAGAAGACATAAGTCGAAATTATGGTCAATGCAAGCTAAACATCTTTAAAACATATTTGAGATACTTCTAGAAGTAACCTTAGTTCATTATTGTGGGAAATTTACCTTTAACCGACATAGACCATGTGAGCTATAACATGGAATTCGGTGTCTATCCCACACCGAAAAGATATGTCCTTATTTCCCAAGGTAAGAACCATAAACTTCTAGCTTAGGTGGATCCACTAGTTAATGTTTATCTAAGACAAACCTATGGTGGCACATAGTTATGGGATAGAGAGATTGCTACTAGAAACTGAGCCTCAACTACGGGAGAGCTTCCATCTCGATATCCTCTCGGTGCAAAACATAAATCCCACAGAATAGTCATTAATCTTATTCTTTTCATCATCCATGGAAAGTCACAATCAAGTAGCCAATCCAAGCTAAAAGTCATTACAATTGCTCCTTAATATTGATTGATATTAGGTGAGAAAACCTTTTGACCTCATGAATCCTTTATGTGAGAAATCCTTTCACAACAATAACAACATTGATGCTTTACTCTCAAACAAATCTTAAATTATTTTCATCAATTTCATAAAGAAGCATGTATATCTTCATAAATTCATCTTTCATAGTTTAAAAGCTTCATCATATTATCAAAATCTAGAAATCATAGATCATGCATGGGTTCAAGTGAATTCAACTTAAAAACATCCAACTATCTCAATTCGTGTATAAAAAGACATAAAACAATCAATTGAATCATAATTGAAAGGAACCATAAGATGGAATAAAACCCTAGCTTCAATTACAGAATTCTAACTTGTAAAATTGGAGAATTTACGAACCCTATGGCGGAAAGAACTCCATAGGTGAATACTATCATATGTTGATGTCAAAATCCCACAATCAATGGTGAATTGGAGAGTTGATCTTGAAACCCTAGACTGCTTCTGCAAGCTTTAGAGAGAGAAATATTGGGAAAGAACTTTGATCAACTTTTGAGAATTTAGGAGAATGAGTTCAATTGGCCAATTTGGGAGTTAAAATGTTTATATAGGGCCTAGGGTAGAGGGTAAAACGACATAGTATTTGGTTAAAAATTTAGAAAAAGACCTAGAAGCCCTTAAAATAAAACTATCGAGCCTCCACCGACAGTTTTGACCTACGCTCCATAGGTCTTACTACGGACCGTCCCGATCGACCGTATGCGGGGTTCAAGGACTTGAATTTGGACCTCCAAAAGACGGGGCTCATGTTCGGTTCGTAGGTCTACCTACTGACCATGCATGGTAACCGTAGGTCCTAAAAAATGCCCAAAATTTTTACTTCATTTTCCTTCTCACCTACGGATGCCACCTACGGTCTGTATGTGCTCTTACCAACCGTAGGTGGGAGCCGTAGGTCACACTTGCAACCCAAAAAATGGATTTTTCCATTCTTTTCAAATTTGAGGTGTTACAATTGTGGTTAGGGTTATGTATCAAAACTAATATTTGAATATGATACATTGTACATGATAAGATTGTAATGTATCATAAAATTGAAATGAAGAAATTATACATTAATTTAGGAATAAAAAACAACTAGATACATTGAAAATATGAACCTTGGGTAAAGAAGGGTGTCCAGTAACATGTTTTACTCACCCTTTTTTTTGGAAGCTTTCTCAATGGGTAATTTAGAATTTGAAATGCATCCTTCATCGATTTTGAATCACAAACATGAGGGACAAGATCTTCTGTTTGTGAAACTAATTGGGTAAGACCAATATTAAATGATAGACTAGAATTCATATGTATCAGAAAAAGATAAACAATAAAAATAAAAAAATAAAAATAATTTGATCCGCTGAAAGCAAAAAAAAATGACGAAGAAATCATTCTACACCTTGTCCGTTGCTCTGTATCAACTCCAGTAGCTTTTTTCCACATTCAATAATGGTGTCATGCATGGATCTCAATCCAAATCCCTTACCAAAGACGCCATCAACTCAATCTTTTTCTCTTTTTTGAGCATTTTTTCACAGTCGATTTCAAAATCTTCGTTGTTAGAATTAGGAATATGGTCTACATTAGATGAGAGTAATTGCATAATTTCAATACTAAAAGATGGAGCATCATCCATATGTGTCGGAAATTTGTAGATGAAAATAAAAAATTAAAGAAGAAGAAGAAGAAGAAATTTTGAGAAAAAGAGGAATTTTAGTAATTTTTTGGAATAGTAGGGAATAATAGAAAATACGGAGAAGGATCTAAAATGCCCCTCAAGTATTTGAATTGGTACAAAATTGCCCTCCATCCACCTATCGTCCTTAAAATACCCTTGACGTCCATCTTTCGGCTCAAAAATACCCTCGATGTTAATCTTTGGACTCATATTTGCCCTTATTTTTAATAGCTCCCTTAAAGTAAAATTATTAAATATTTATTTATTTATTATATTGCTTAATTTGATTGGTCCAAATTTAAACCATTCTCAAATAAATAATAAAAATGATATTTTTAAAAATTCTATATTTCTATAAAAACCACTTATGATTCATATTTTGACCCGATAAACTTGAAAATAATATTGAAAAAATAATTTCATGATATCTTCCTATTGGCCTATTTTAAATCAACCTCAATTTATTATAACGTGATTCAACTCATAAATGGGGATCCAACTAAAATCCATACTTCCCCAACTGATTGTCCATCTAAAAATATTATTATTTGCATTAATATAAAATTTTCATAAATGATTTTTTTATCTTTTATTTTTAATTTTGGGTACACACAAAAAATGTAATATTTGTACATATTTGCTTGATTAAGTCATCTTTTATTGAACTAATTATTTCTATATGAATGTATCGTTATTTTCCTCCCTTTTTTCTTTCTTGTTTGTCATAAATTTAAAAAAAAATTGTGGACAAGATCCAAATAAAAAAAAAATAATGGAAGAGATAGGAAGTCCAGGGTCGGGGAGGGAGTAGTTTAGAGAGTAGATGCCTAATTTTTTTATAATTTTAAATTTACTATGAAATTCAAAATCAAGTCAATCATGTGAGCTTATATATTAAGTAATTTCAAATTATTTTTATGGAAAAGGGCCTAAAATGCCCTTAAACTTTGAGATTCGGTACAATATTACCCTCCATCCACTTAATGAGTGTGATCCGTTAGACATAAGGGTATTTTTGAGCCGAAAGGTGGACGTCAGAGGTATTTTAGGACCGATAGGTGGATGGAGGGTAATTTTGTACCAATTCAAATACTTGAGGGGCAATTTAGGTCCTTCTCCGTAGAAAATAAGATTAAAAAAAATGTGTAGTAAGGTAATTTGCACTCTTACATCATATTTCAGTTTATTAGTTCCCTGAATAGGTTGCCATAGCGACCACCTCACATTTTTAAAAATTTTGAACAACATAATTGTTGCCGTAACAACTCTCTCATTGATTTTCGATGCTATTTTACTATTTCATTTGGTAAAATACCAAAATATATGTTTTGAGTATTAATTATATCTATACAAATTAATCATATATCAACTTTAAGTATATTTATTATTTGAGAAAAATAATACTACCAAATTATTTACTTCAAAATACGAATTTTCAATCAAGTACGTATTATATTTCATTTTGTCAACTCAAGGTCATTTACAACTTAATTACTATGATTAGTCTATTTTATTCATAAATGATTATTTTGACGTTTTTCGGTGTTCAATCAAATTCATCAAAGAACATTAATATTCCTAACTCTTATGTTGCCCTTTTGGTTAGAGAGCCACATCAGTCTAGTATGGGCGGTCCTAAACTTTATGTTGCACATTTAAAATTGGCAAACTTGCTCATGCAACAAATATTGCTTGTTTTGTTTGTTCTATCCCCATTTTGAAGCCCTTAAAGGATACTTTATTGAACACTTTGACGAGTGAGCAGTGGCGGAGCCAAAAGTTTTATGCAAAGAGTTAGGAAAACAGGACGCAAGAGAAGGAGCAGGTTACATCTCTTCCAGACTCTTGTAGCTTCGAAAATTCTGCCCAATTGTGTCATGATAGTTCCATCACTAGATGCGGAACAAGTTTTAACTCAAGCGAGTGCTCCAAATAGTAATATCACAGATAGTTATGTTTTCTAATGTCGTTGGGTAAATCGACATCTCTCCTAGACAATACAGAAGTGAAAATACAAAATAAAAACAAAAGTCATGATAGACATCATAGTTAAGATGATAAAGTGTTTGAGGAGTTTGTCCCAAAACAAATAGGAATGAGAGTCAGCAAAGTAGTATATGAGCATAGGTCATGAACACAATTTTGATATTAGAGGCATCAACCAGATGTTGTAACAACTGAACTTTGAGGAATACACTAGAGTATGAATGGATCGATATATCACTTTAACTCTTTCTAAACACATCACTTTCTAATTCTCGACACTTGACTTGGTTTTTCATCTTATCATCTCCCATTTAGGTCTGAAGCTGTTACTTTAAAGCTATGGATCTATCCTTCATCTCTAAACTAGTCTATATTTACTTTACTTACTCGGAAAATGCTAATCTTATGGCTACTGAACTCTCCATGCACAAGCACTAGTATTCCTTCTAAGTCTTCTTTCTCAAATACTTCTCGTAACTTCTTTCGGCTTCTATACAAGACTTTTTGTAACTGTTATCCACATTTACTTATAAAGCCGCTTAATCTAACTCTTAAGGGAAAAATAATGCTTACATCAGCCTATTCCATATTGATAGCTCAAATATACTATCTAGGGACACATGAAAAATCATAAACTTAATTAGAACCTTGTCTGATTATATATGATCTTGGGCACACCTCTTAATGCTCTTGCTAGGACTTAGTCACATTTTATTGCTCTCATCTAAGATTCATAATACAACACTTGTACCACTCATATTTATAAAAAAAGTAGCACCTTATCATGACACTCATCTCAAACTAGGAAGTGTTTATCCTAGGAGAAAATAAAAAATAATGGTCTCACACTAGGAAGTGTGATACGCTCAAATTACACCTCCCTAAAGAAGCATAAGCGATCGTTATCAAGTAAAGAACCCAACTTGTAGGTTGGGGTCGATCCCACGAGGAAACTGGTTTAGACTTAACTTTAACTTACACCTATATTCGTTTAGTCAAAGTACTTCTGGAAACAAGTAATAAAAAAGGGGGGATTTGTGAAACAAATAGTAAGAATTCAGTAAGTAATCAGTAAACAAAAGTCATTTTTTGTTGTTATCAAGATGAGAAAATTAACTAGAGTATACGTGTTCACCACAAGCTCATAACTCAGTAATCCTAGTAATAGCAATCATGTCCTAGTGTATTACATGCAAAGTGATAAGTTAGGTATCTCTAAATCATTGGTCCGGCATCTAGAGAATTTCACCCCGCACCTTGGTCCGGCTACGTGTGT
>JAJOOR010040094.1:0-10457 GCA_036250505.1 Solanum acaule
GACTATGTCTTATGGTATGCTTATGACTCTATGAATATATGTGGTTGGATTGATGAAGGCTATATGTAAGTTCACCCTAGGTAACCTTAAGGTGATACATTGCACCAAGTATTCCCTAAGGGTTGCTTGAGGAAAGAAGTTAAGATAAAGAAGAAGGTCATGTATTGTATGCACTGAATGTGCCTAAGATGTTATAAGTGGCTTTATGTGCTATTATGAATGGTTTCCATGTGTATGATGATGTATGTGGATTTATGTTGTTCCTATGGAACTAAATGTTCTTGAAGTTTCTCTAAAAAGACATGATGCATGGTTTCCAGCTAAATGTCCTTTTAAAAGCATGTTTTTGCATGGTTATCATACTTAGTGCATTCTTGTACTAACACCATTCTTCTTCATCTTTTTACACCAAGTGTAGGTTGTGGTGGCTAAAGGATCTTTCCAAGAAGTGATGAGCTTGGCTTACTATTCCCAAGTTCGGGTGTGTCCTTAAAGATTCAAGGCCCTTTATGTGAAAGAGTTTCCGTAAGTAATGTACTAGATAGTAGTTCTTTCATGTTGTAAAGGTTCTGTCCCTATTGTGTTGTAGTCGTGTTTTAAGATGGCTACCTTGAGACATAGTATTTCGATTTTGTATTAAAGGTTTTAATGAGGTGATTTTTAAGTCTTGTGTTATATTATGAAAGTTTTAAATTTTCCGCTATTTTTCTTTGATAAATGCTATGACGAATGCTAAGGGTTGGTATAAGACCTCCGAGAGGTCGAATACCCGGTAACGACTAGGGGGTGCTCTCGGGTCGTTACAAGATTCAATCTACGGTTTCAAGAGAAAGCTTTCATACTTCAATTCTTTGGTCTTTGATAGTAAGGTATGGTTTTTTTCATCCATGGATACCTTTCATCCATGGAGTTCCCTAAAAATCTCCAATTTCGAAAAGATAGAAATCCCCAATTGTTAGGGTTTCACTTAAATATCATGGGTTCCTTTCAAAGTTGATTTAATTGATTGAATTGAGTTATATTAATCATGAATTGATGATTCCTTATGAATTTTATGAAGTTTCCCCATGAACCCGTGTAACTCTCATATTTCTCAAAGTTGATGATATGATGTGGGTCTTTATTGATGAAAGAGGAATTTTATGAATTAATGCATGAGGTGATAGAATCACATGAATTATAATGAAATCCATGTCTAATGCTTGAATTCTAGATGTGATGATTGAAAGTAGGTTTTGAACCTAAAGAAGGTAAAGTATGAGATTATGCATTTTCTATGAAATCTATGCAATTGTTTAAAGTATGCTTTGCGAGTAAAGTATCAATTATGTTGTTGTTGTTGTGTTGTTGAAAGGATATTCTCATAAACACATATGTACATTGAAGTGAAAGTTTTTCTCACATAGTAAGGATTCTTAGGTTGAAAGGCTTTCTCACCTAATTGAATCAAAGGCTAAAGAGCTATTTTAAATAGATCATGGATGGTGAGGGTTTACCCATGCATGGTCAAAGGATCTTTTCTAAGATTAGTTAAGTCAAAACTTAATAACTACTCCATGGGATTTATGCTTAGCACCGAGTAAATATTGACTATGAGATGGAATCTCTCATGAAGTAGAGTCCGGGTTTCCAATGTTGAAACTCTCACATAGTAGAGTCCGGGTTTCCAAGTAATCTCATGATATGGAAGTCCTCAAGTAGTAGAGTATGGATTTCTAGTAAAAATCTCCTTATCCCATAAACTACATGCCCTCGTAGGATATTTATCTACTGGATACAATTAAGCTAAGAATTATCGGTTCTACCTTAGGCATGTAGACTGATGTTTACGTAATCAACGACACAACTTCCAATGCAAGTGTCTATGATCGTGCAATAGTATAATAACCCAACCAAGGGTTGGGTTCGAGTCCCAAGGGAGTGGTTTCGAGAATTAATAGAAAAATAAAATTAGTTCTAACTAGTCGTAGCTAAAGACATTAACGATTAAAAACAATGTAAATTAAAGGGGAACACAAAAGTGTCAAATATCGATTTGGGAGTTTTGTCACAAGTATAGCAAAAACAGTAAAAATAACAAAGAAATCTATGAATGAGAGAGGATTCTTGGGATATGATCATAATACGGGTTAATCTAAATTGTTGGGTACATGCTTTCGATAGAAAATTTATAGAGCAATAGTGACTAGGCTAAGCTATATGTGGGAATAAATTCTCTCTCGAGCAACTTACCCCATTGCAAATGGGTTCCTATCGGATACCCACTTGCCGCATGAAGACTAGCCTACACCTTACCCCACTCACTCTCTCGAGCTGAACCTTGTGTTGATCAACTCCTTAGGCCATCAATCTAGTAGTCTTGGTTTCACGACCTCTTTCTTCACCAAGCCGAATACAGATAAATAAACTTGTATTTGCAACTAAAAATTTGTTAAATTCAACCACAACTACTAGACTAAATCACCATTAAACTACATCTAATCTATCAGCAAGCAAGACCCAACAACAATCTTAACCCATATTCACTAAATCATACCCCAAGAATTGGGGGTTTTAGCCACATATGAAGAGATAGAAATTTATACCTAAATAAGCTTGCATTCAAATGGGTGTGAAGATTTAAGTCTTGTTACAGGCAAAGAATAAAGAATCCAAGAGACCCAAGTCCAAATACTTGGACATGAAACCCTCTTCTTCAAGTTTTCCAAACCCTTTCAAACTCAGAGAAAAATAAAAAGTACTAAAATTATATTAATGGTTCTATATTGAAAGTCTGATAATACTAAAAAATCTGATACTAACCTATAACTCTCAAAGAGTATTTATAGTTTTCAAAAATATGTGCTGCATAGGATCATTCGGCGACATTAGTCCGAATCGCCGATCAACTCAGCGATTCGCCCTTTGGTGTAGTTCATCACTGTCTTGCACCATCCTTTGGCATCATCATGCTCTGGGTCATTGGCCGACATAGTACTGTTTCGCGGAACTTCTCAGCAATGCACCGACTGCTCCCTTTTCCGCTAACTTGATCCTTTCCTTCAAGCTCAGCACACTGGAACAAAAGGTGGAGTGATACCCTTCAGCGACTCGCCAAGTGGACTCGGCGATCCTCAGGCCTTCATTTTCTCATTCTTTTCAGCCTTTTCGTTCCCTTTTGCGAAGTAGCGTCCATGTTTTCCTTCAAATTTCAAATACCTAAAACTTAAGGGTTTTCATCAGATATTGAAATAAAATAAGTTTTTGAGGAAACAATTTCTATTAAAATATTGTCCCAAATGAGTCCGATTTGTGGACTCATCATAGACCAACCCTTTTCGGTGTGGGAGACACCGTGTGATCATGTTATAGCTCACATGGCCTCAATGTTGGTTAAGGCTTATTCCCACAATAAGGAGTTCAATAATGAACTAATACATGCTTAAAGAAGTATCTCGTAGTGTTCAAAGGTTTTAAAGATGATGCTAGCTTGCATTGTAGATGATGTTATCACATATGTTTTCCAACTGTCTCTCTTATGATGATTTCACTTGTAAATGGCATGTTATGAAATGAAATGTCCCTTTTAGCATGTTTGAAATGCTTTTATGCATGTCCATCATACTTAGTGCATTTTTGTACTAACACATACTCTTGCCTATATTTTTCCCAAATGTAGGGTTCGACAGTCAGGGTCGACATTTTTGTGGCTAGAGCTTGGATTTGATTGTTTCCCGAGCTTGGTGACTCCTCATGGCTCGAGGAAGGATTTTCATATGTTTAGTTTCTTTCATCTTCTTTCCCTTTTGAACATTTTGTATGGGTAGGCACAATTTGATTCGATATTGTATTAGATGGATATGATGAGACAAAGAGTCTAGACTTCCGCTTATTCTTTATAAAAACCTTTTAGACTTGAAATGTGTTTTACTCTTATTGTTGTATTTCTTATGTTATGACGACTAAGTGCATTGTACAGAGTCTTTTAAAGTTCTATACGCCATGTTACATCTAGGGGGTACCCCTGGGTCGTGACAGAGAGATATTGTTGATTATGTATCTCGTTTCCTTATTTGCTAGCAGGTGAAGGCCAAACATTTGAGACCTAGTGATGAATTTCAGAGATTAACCATTCCGGAGTGGAAGTGGGATTGCATTACCATGGCTTTTGTGGGAGTTTTGCCTTAAACTTGTAGAGGTGTTGATAAAATTTGGGTCTTCATTGATCGAATGACCAAGTCAACACACTTCCTCCATGTTTAGTCATTATTGAGTGCCGAGAGGTTAGCCCGTTTCCACATTCATGAGGTGGTGCGTCTTCATGGTGTGCCAGTTTTTATTATATCAAATTGAGGTGCTTAGTTCACTTCTATCTTTTGGAGGACTTTTCAGGATGAGTTAGTCAATCTTGTTGACCTTAACACAATTTGGTCAGTAAGAGCATACTATCCAAGTCCTTGAGGATGTATTGCGGGCTTTTGTCCTAGAGATTATTTCACGACCTAGGGGTACCCCCTAGATGTAACAAGGCACATAGAACCCCTAAAGGTACTATGTAATCCCCTTAGCATATCATAACATAAGCATAGATCAATAAAGAGTAAAACACATGTCAAGTCTTATAGAAGTTTTTCATAAAAGCAGGGCGGAAGTCTAGACTTGTCTCAATTAGCCATCTATTACAATCCTTGAATCAAATAAAAAGGGAAACTACCCATAAAACATAGTCCGAAAATGAAAATACAAGAAAAGGAACTACAAAAACATCATCCGTCCTTGAACCATGAGGACTCACCAAAAGTAAAGAGAATAGTCGAATCAAAGCTTTGGATAAATGAAGATCACCTCAAGAACCGGACCCTACACTTATGGAAAATGTAGAAAATGTGGGTTAGTAAAAAAATGCACTAAGTATGATAGCCATGCATAAAAAAAATAGTGCAGACATGCTAAAAATGACATTTTAGTTAAATGCATGCAATTTACCAAGTTAAAACATCCTATTGAAGATAGTGCAAAAGTTAAGTCATAAGCATAATTCACTCATAGATCATCATGTCATAAGAGAAACATACCATAAGTACCCTCAAAGTCTACTTGTGCAGTGCATGAATAAGATCCCATATTCCCACCCATGCTAAGTAAAGCTTCTTAGATAACCATAGTTCATCATTCAAGTTCTAATTCATATTGTTTCCATAGCAGGAATAAACCTTAACCGACATAGACCATGTGAGCTAAACATGGAATTCGGTGTCTACCCCACACCGAATAAGGGGTTGTTCTACTTGCCTAAGGTAGACCATACTCTTAGCTTAGGTGGATTAACTAGCTAAAGACCTATGAGGGCACATAGTTATGCGATAAGGAGATTGCTACTATAAACCCAGACTCAACTATGGTAGAAGGTCTCCATATCATGAGATACATACTTTGGGAACCCGGACTCACCTATGATAGAAGGAACCCATTTTGAAAGCCAGACTCAACTAAGGTATAAGCTTTCATATCATATTCATATCCACTCGGTGCTAAGCATACATTCCCATATATTACATATTAAGTCTAGACTTAAGTTCATATTCATGGAAGAATGTCTTGACACTCAATCCAACATAATTCATACTATAGCTCCTACATTCAATAGGTGATAATAGCCTTTCAACCTTAGAATCATCATATTGTGAGAAAACCTTTTACATCATATCATATTCTTACATAGGTGTGCATATGAGGATATCATCTAACAACACAACAACTAGATCATAATCATAATCACTTTACTCTCAAAGTGTTCTTAAAGCATGTACACAAGTCTCATAATCATGAATACTTCTCATACTTTGCCCTTCAAGGGCCA
Organism: Solanum acaule; assembly: GCA_036250505.1. Taxonomy (NCBI): domain Eukaryota; kingdom Viridiplantae; phylum Streptophyta; class Magnoliopsida; order Solanales; family Solanaceae; genus Solanum; species Solanum acaule. The sequence continues at coordinate 5,840 of JAJOOR010040094.1, forward strand.
TAACTCATATTTCATCAACACATCGAGAATTACTAAATTAGACATGGATAGTCACATAATTCAACTAACTCAACTATTACAAGCATAATCTCATAACATTCTTCTATAATCAACAAGTCCACATCACAAGATCATAATTGAGTATGGGGGTTTGATGGGTCTTTGGAGGAATTCAATATAAAAACCATAGGAAATCATCAGTTTATACATAATATATCATGAATCAATCATTAGAAATGTTTTTGAAATGAACCCATGAGTTTGAAGTCAAACCCTAACTTTTGGGGAAATCAATGGTTTTGAAATTGAATTTGGAGGTACTCCATGGATGAATTCTATCCATGGATGAAGAGCTACCATACCTTAATGAAGAAATCCAATGAATTTGAGTAGAAAACCTAGCTTCTTGAACGTAGCTCCAATTCCTTTCTTATTCTTCTTCTTTTAGTTTTCTAGAGAGAGAATACTTGTAGAAGATGAACTTTTGGGATTTGATTTGGGTTTTGGGAAATAATGAAGTGATTTGGTGTATTTTGACTTAAAATGACTCATATAGGTGCATAAAACTAAGGCAAAACGACTTTACTTGGATTGGACTTAAAAAGGAAATACCCAAAACACCATACCCCTCACATTAAGTGAGCTGCCAAGGACCACGTGGGGCTCCAGGAGCTGTGGTCCCTTTCATGGACTTGGGGCAGTGGCTAGGCATTTATTCCTTTTAGCCCACATGCCCAAGGAAACTTCACGAGGGGCTCCATGAGCCGTGGAAAAAGCCACAAGCCATGGTTCGTCTGATGGACATTGAGGCAGTGGCTTGCCACATCCTTGCCAAGCTCATACCGCCATGGCATGACCAAGATCACTCCCACAAGCCGTCTAAGGCTTCAGTAGCCGTGAAGTGGCTCGTGAGGTGGGGTCACTTTTGAGGCAGCCTAAGGGAGGCTACTGTCTCCACCTCCACGAGTGGCATAACGATTTATGGTGACCACCAATAGCCGTGAAGGTCCACGTGGTCATGGGGCAGTGCTTTGTGAAGGCTTAGGCAGACTTGGCACATTCCTCTTTGCCTTTGGCCCTAACCCTACTTCCTTGATGTCAACCCTCACGTTTAGCTCTAGTTAGCCTACTAGGTTTCTGGGGTGTTACAATATCTCCCCCTTGGGAAAATTCATCCTAAAATGATGATCTAGACACCTTACGGAAGTAAAGACTCAAGACTAGCAGCCCATCATGCATGTAACATCAAAATAATGCACAATTCAAAGGAGGTAACATCAACTTCAACTCAAACATAATCAATGCATCACAAGGGAGTAGGAACTACATCTAACAGCCCATTATGCAAGAAAACTCAACATTAACATAATAATAGAAGGAACTACCTTCTCCAACTAAAAGCATGCTCAACATAATATTTTGGAGCAAATATGAAATTACGCTCAAAAGCATACCAGAGCATGTTCACCAACTCATCTCATGAAGTCAAATATGCAACTCATACTAAATGTACAATAACATGAGGAACACATAAATCATAAAAACTCATTTTATTACTAAACATGAATTTCTCAAGAGCATGCACAACATTAATTAGTCATTAAGACATTAGAGAACTCACTATAGCCCTCTCAAAGCCTACTCCTGCAATGCATGAATGGCATCCCATACTACCACCCACACTTCATAGAACTTCTTGAGAACCCATAGTGCACATCTCACATGATGGGAATAAGCGTTTAACTGACATAGACAATGAGAGCAAACCATGGAATCTGGTGTCATATAACCCCACACCGTAAATAGGTGGTCTACTTTCCTAAGGTAGGGCTGGTAACATTTTAGCTTAGGTGGATCCACTAGCTAATATCCTATGTGGGAACATAGTTATGGGATAAGAAAGATGTTCATTGAAACCCGGCTAAACATGGGGAGAGCTTCCATCTTACCAAATCCAGTCGGTGCTTAGCCTCCATTCCCATAGAGTATTTCATTACTTTAACATTATTACACATGAGATGGTGCCATTGGCCTACCGACCCACAGTACATTGATTAACACATGAAAGGGTGCCATAAGCCTACCGATTCAAGGTACATTAGTTAACACATGAAAGGGTGCCATAAGCCTACTGATTCAAGGTACATTATTAGGATAGTTCATTGAATCCTCATGAAAGGGTGCCTAAAGCCTACTGATTCAAGTTTCATCACTAACATCTCAAATCCTACTCGTTCAATGCATGGATGGCATCCTATAATACCACCCACACTTCATAGAACTCATCAAGAAACCATGATGCACATCTCACATGATGGGAATAGGAATCAACCGACATAGACCATGACAGCTGAACCATGGAATCCGGTGTCATGTAACCCTACACCGAAGGAAGATGTTCCACTTGACTAAGGTAGAACTGAGTGTATTTTACCTATGTGGGAACATAGTTATGGGATAAGAAAGATGTTCATTGAACTCTAACCTTACATTGGGAGATCCACCATCTTACCATATCCACGTGGTCTGGGGCTGCAGCTTGGTTCATGGGGGTCTGACCCATGGAGGCCAACCACGGATAATGGATGGACCTACGAGGCATGGACCCCTTTCGTGGTTCACCCCATTTTGGCCAACTTTAAGGTTCTTTGGGGTTTTGGGGGTTAGACTAAGGGTCCTCCTCAAGGACCCCTAGGGTGGTCCTTGGGAAATCGTACCTTGATGTTTAACCCCTAAACCCCTCAACCATAGCCCGGGACAACATTACACTACCTCAACCTCATGACAAACTCACACACTCACTAGTTAGGCTCTAGTTTCACTTATTCTTTTTACGTCGTTACATCATCCCCCACTTAGAAACATTCATCCTCCAATGACACTTTAAACACATTAAGGGGTTAACGACTCAAGACTAGCAGCCCATCATGCATGCAACATCATAAACAAATGCACAAAACTTGGAGGAAACATCAACTCCACATCATCAATAAGCTCAAAGCGAAACAATAAGGTAGGAACTACATCTACAAACTCATTATGCACCATATCTTCAACATTTCTCATTACATTGGAGGTTTTACATTCTCCAACACATATCATGCTCATCACAACATCATTAAGCACATTATGCAACTTCTTCATAAAAGAACATTAGGCATGCTCAACAATTCAACCTCATGAAGCATATAGAGACAACTTATACCAAACGCACATTAACATGAGGGATATAATTCACATAAACTCATTTTCTCATTTAAACAAGAATTCAACTAGAACATGCATAACATAAGGAGACCATGGAAACATATATTCACACATGACTACGAAACATGAAACAAGCTACAAGGAACGCTTGGTCTCAAGCTTGAATAGGAATAGAAGGAAAGAGATAGATAAGGATATCAAAACTCTCAACAACGTTACTATTCAACATACTATCCCCCACTTAGGAGAAAAACCAACTAAGGCTAATCATGAAAACATCATAGGAACCTCAACACAACATCACAACTATAAGGAACTATCACTTACCGGTGCTTTTAAACTAGGAAGGTCCTCATTAACCAACTTTTTCCCAAAAAAAACCTTACCAACACCACTCAAGGTCTCATATGAGTCTACCACACCGGGTCTAAACTCCTCAAACTCACTACACCTCATAAGGTGAGAACATCAAGCAAGCCTAACTCATGGACATCAAGGACACTTAAAGGCCTTACGATCTAAGCACATTACCTCCCCACTTAGGATTAAGCCTATATAAACCCTTTACAACTTCACTTCTTTCAATTCTAAGGTCGGAGCAAAACATCACTAAACTTTCACACTCATCACCCAAGGTGATTCTAAACCAAGGTGAATTACACTTCTACCCTTCTTAGAGAAGTCTACTCACAACACACACCTAGGAATTTTTAAAAACACCAAATTTCATCAACTCTTTCAACATACCTCAAAACTAATCATAATTAAGTCGGGTTCCATCATCATCTTAAGCATAACCATAAAGAAACACCTTCATACTAAATACAACATCACATTATATCACCTCAAATCTAACAAGTCACATAGCCATAATTGGCATCATGACCAACCTTCCTCCCTCACACCTTCTAGCATACTCCTTCCAAGTGTTCATACCCTAAAGACCATCAGATAAGTAATAAGAGAGTGACATTCTACAGTTTAACTCTATGGCACGACTTGAAGAATATGAAAGAAGTGTAACTTCCTAACTTCCTATAGACTCTCGCTCATAGATATGTCGCGACTCACACCAATGAACAAGACTCTACTAGACGTGGCTTGTGAGACATCAATCCTAAAAACCATCTCCAAAATCTTATTCTCTGATACCATGTTTGTCACGAACCGAGCCTATACCCTGGAAGCGACACGGTGTACTTGACCCCGAAGGGGTCTCATACAAGCCTCATAAATAGGAGACATAAACCTTTCATAAGTCAAATCATCACATAAGGACCATCACCTAGGACAACCCTAAGTCATACTTGTGCAATGTGCAAGTAGCATCCCACACTACTACTCACACTAAGTACTCTTTTGAAGTCACCATAAGCAAGGCACATTCATATACAATAAGTCATGACAAGGA
>JAJOOR010040098.1:0-11265 GCA_036250505.1 Solanum acaule
AAATCATATTCACAAAGACCCATATCATAGGCCAATTTTTGAGAATTTGGGGATCATGGGTTCTTCAAGAATTCCTTTGAAAATTATCTTAAAAACCTTAATTCCACATCAATTCATCAATAGAATGATTTAGAAAATCATTTGACAAGGAACCCATGGTTAGATTGAAAATTGGGAATTTTGGTCTTTGAATCACTTTTGAAAATCTTTGATAGAACTCCTTGAATGAGAGGTTATTCAAGATTCAAGAGTTACCATACCTTAATTATTGAAGACCCATGAAGTTGAAGAAGAAATCAGTTGAAAACTCATCTTCTAGCTTGAGCTTCATCAAGGTCTTCAATGGAGTTTTTGAGAGAATCTACTTTTGAGAGGGAAGGGTCAATTTGAAGAATGGGGTCTAATTCTAGGCTTTGGGGTTTTAACCAACTTAAAATACCCTGAAATAGGTATAATAACCATTTATAATAATTCCCCAAAGTACCCAAACTACCCCTCACTTAGTTGGACATTTTGAACAAGTCAAACTTGAGTTTTATTTATGCAGATTTCGTCGGAAAACAAGTTTGCGACGCGGAGGTGTTCCCACAAGTTTCATAAATTAAAATCCGATACAGTAGAGTCCGCGACATGTCCGCGATGCAGACTAAACTTTTAGCCCTTGGTGGAGCTTGTCCGCGACACGGACATGCTCCCTCCAAGCACAACTTCAAGCTGCCTTGGCAGCTTGCTTGGCCAAGGTTGGGGTCCTCCTCGAGGAGCCTTATGGTGGCCCCCGGGGCGTCGTATCCAAACATTTTGATTCTAAAAAAATTTATTAATACACTAGGGTCACCTCCACTGATTTTAGACTCTAAACAACACATAAAAACATGAACAACATACTAGAACACACCAACACGTAAAAGACTAGTTTCCGAACGTCTTGGTCGTCCCTTGACGTTTGACTTCCAAACTCTTTAAAACTGACTTAAAAGGCTATTATTCATTATTTTAACAAGTTATTAATGCATAAAACCCATTTGAGGCTCTACTTTAACCTACTTCATTTTGAGGGGTGTTACACTCAAAAGGCGGATTAGAACGAGTTCGTACAATGACTTCGGCAGATCGCCGTTTGGGTATTAACATCGCTTATGCTTCCCTTTTTAACCTTGAAACCTCTTATCAACCTACACTCACAATGCACATTATTTGAAAGCAATAAATAAAAAAAAAACTAAAGACTTGAGTTGCCTCCAAGTAAGTGCCTTATTTAATGTCGTGGCATGAAATAGTTCTCATTCTCAAAAATCATTCTTGGGGTTCACTATTGTATCACTAGGAAATGTTCCCTTTTGCCTTGGATTGAGATGAGTGACAATTTGGTCCAATTGGATCTCCAGTTGCTTGATAGAAACTGAGTGAGAAGTCATCGTCTGGGATAAAGTGGAGAAGTCATTTTTCAAGTCCTTTAACACTTTATCAAACCCTTTAACCTTGTTGTAGATCCTTGCTAGAATATCTTTAGTCCAGCTTCTTTCAGACCTAGCTGGTTCTTTAGGGCATGGACGATAATGGGGAGGCATGTACCTATATTTTTCCATCTCCCTATCTCTCTAATTTCCACCCTTCCGGTCTTTCCAACCACCATCTCTAACCTTATTCAAACCTTAGTTCCTACCTTGTCGTTGATAATTATTGTGAGAACTTCCACTTTATTTCCTAAGCCTCATTATATAATGCTTCAAATTTGGCATCATTTTGGCACTGCCCACTGTTATTTCAAACAACATTTACCGACTTGGTTCCACCTCCCATGACATGTCTAAACGACTAATCTAGTGGGGTCATCATTTTGGACATATTTTCATCTTTTTCATGGTCCTTCTCGACTTGTTCTTTGCTTAAAGTCACTTGTAGAGTAGGCACTTGGTCCTCACTAGTGTACCATGCTCGGTTAACCTTAGTCATATCATCAAGCAACAATGCAACCACATCATATATGTGTCTCATTAATCCACCTTGGACTAATTGATCAACCACATCTTTATTAACTGAATCAAGGATGTAATAGAAGTATTGCAGCAACAAATTGTCCAGAACGCCATGCGTTGGACATTGCAAAAGAACCTTCTTGAACCTCAACCACGTCTGATGTAGAGGCTCACCTCCAATGTATTAGAAATTTTGGATATGGGTTCAAAGTTTAACCATCTTTGAGGGTGAAAAGAATCTCTCCAAGAAGGCATCATTTATCTCTTGCCACTAAGTGATAGAGTCATTTGGAAACTCTGCCAACCATCTTGTAGACTCTCCACTTAAAGAGTACGGGAATAACCTTAACCTTACGAACTCTTGAGAGATATTCTTGAACACAAAGCATCCACATGCCTCCCTGAAATTCCTAATGTGTTCATGGTGATCCTCATGAACTAGGCCCACAAAAATTCCTGTCATCTAGAGAAATTATATAATAGTTCCAGTGATGTGAAACACAACTCTACCAGTTGTGGGAGGTATCCGAATTGCTCCCGTGTTTTGAATGACATTCATTTGCATATCATTCAAATCATCAACTTTTCATTTTGTCAATAGTGACTATCATTTCCAATGCCATGGTGACTCATTGAACAAACTTGGAAATCAACCAACAACAACACCAAAAAATAATCTACTACAACTAAACAAAATTAAAATCTAATTTCTCAATAAAAATTCTCAACTACCATTCCCTCGCAGCGGCACCATTTTTGATAATGCGCAAATGTCTGCCTTAACATTAATTAAAAGGGACAATGGTTGTAGTCAATAAAATACCCAATGAAGAATCGGGATTGAATCCCGCTGAGAATTGTATATCGTGGAGAATTCTTATCAAAAGATTTAGATTATAGGATCTTTCATGTGCAATAGTAAGAAAAAGCGGGTGGATACTTCCGTTGATGCTCAAATCACCCTTCAAAACCAATTAAAAGAGTGAACAATCATAGTCAGTAAAAATTAAACAAAGAGTTGAGGTCGAATCCCACAGGGCATGGTATATCATAGAGAATTCCTTATCAAGAATTTTGGACTTTAAATTAGCTCGTTTGAAATAGTAAGAATAATTGGGTGGATGGTACACCAACTAAATATAAAGCTTTGTTTCAAAATTATTGCAATTAAACTAAAGTATCAAAGAAATCAAGAGTTAACAAACAATCTAGGGGTACGGGGATTGGAAATTGATGTCACATAGGGGTGATTGTGCTTCTCTATGGTGATGAGCATTCATGAATAAGCTTAGTCATCTTCATTGACTCTAATCATCTTTCGATCTCAAAACATCTCTGCATAGAACATCCTTTTGATTTCATCTAAATGTCAATCATAAACAACCCAAAACCTTACTCTAATCTCTCTATCAAGAATAGGGCAAATAGATTTGACATATAACCTCTCTTTCAAGCAGGCTTTAAACATCAAACCTAAATTGCTAGTATTGAACTAATTACCCACTCCAATCAATCTCTTTCGAGCATCAACCGAAGATCGAAAGTAGGAAATAAGTTTGGAACCATAACCCTTTAGTTAACTCCATGGTAATTAGTGAAATTTCATACATGGACATCAACATTACAGAGCATAGCACAATACCCACTGCATTAAATTACCACTTCACCCTATTTGAGCACCCCTAGATCTTGAGATTTTAGCCACCCATCATCAAATTTAAAGAAATCATACCTTCCATGAAAACAACCATGGGTCACATGAAATCAAGAAATTAAGAGTAAACCAACTTTGGATTCAATCTTTAATTTATCAAATTAAGATTCAAAATTGTAAAACCCCAAAAGCTAGAAAAGTATTCTTAGATTCTCTCTACTCCAAACTCTCAAAACTCCTAGAAACTCTAATACAAAAACTTTTTATTTTGGGCTATATATATTTTCCCAAAATTTGGCCCAAAAATCCACATGCGACTGAGTCGACGACATTAGTCGAGCCTATCAAACCTACTCAGTGAATCTCCATTCACTACTCAACTCGCTTTGTAATGCTCTAGGCTTCAGGTGTTTGAACCTCAGTTGGCGAACTTGATTTTGAGTTTGTCTTTCTCATTTGGCGAATCACTGAATACCACTTTGGTTAGCCTTTCGAGGAATCAATTTTCACACTACACATGATCACTTTGGGCAATGTGCATCAGGACCACCGTTCTCACTCTGTCATCGCCTTCTTTATCAGAGAGTGCTGACCTTCTTTAGTAGATAAAAGTGTTATGCACTGTCATTTTGGGTGAGGTCGTACTAAATTGGTGATCTTCCCTTCATGTTAGGAAATCAACAATGTTCACTTTGTAATTCTTTCCGTATTTTTGTCCATTCTTTCAAACATCAGTCCTTGCCTTGTCTGATTGCCTTCATAGCTACAAGTCATCAATATTTGATTAGAAAAGGAAAAATTTAGGCATTGAGGACACTAATTATTAAGGTACATGGACCTTCAATGAGTTCAAATCTACCACTCATGAACATTCACCAAATTTATATAAAGCTTGGTTATTAATTATAACAATTATTTTTAAATGTCGAAGAATTCAATAGTTAACAAGCAACCTAGGGGTGCAGGGATTGGAAATTGATATCATATATGGGTAGTTGTGCTGCTCTATAGTGATGAATATTCATGAATGAGCTAAGTCATCTACGTTGACGCTAATCATCTTTCGATCTCAAAGCATCTATGCATAAAATCTCCTTTCAGTCTCATCTAAATTCCAATCAAACAACCCAAAACCTTACTCTATTTTATCTTTCAAGAATAGGGCAAATAGATCCGACCGATAACCTCTCTTTAAAAGCAAGTTATAGACATCAAACCTAAATTGCTAGTAGCACACTAATTACCCACTCTAATCAATCTCTTTCGAGCATCAACCAGAGATCAAAAGTAGGAGTTAAGTTTGCAACAATAATCTAGAAATTAAACCCATGCTAATTAGACCAAATTCATGTATGAATATCAGCAAAATAGAGCATAATTATTTTGGGTTAACTTCAAGCGACCATAACTTTTAGCACGTAATGATTTAGGTTTCCCATCATGTATCAAATCAAAAGTTCTCTGAGTCCTCTTTCCAATGCCATGAAGTTTGCAGAATTCCATGATCAGATGAAGGAGTTATGCAAGTTTGAGTACAACCTCTCTAGTTAAGACATTTCATAAGAAGGGGTGTTTTGGTCTTTTCTTACCCCTAAAGGCCTACACACATTTTACCACCCAAGTTAAAGGGTCTAATCATACTAAGTCAATATTTGACATTCCAAAAGCATTTAGGGATTCGAGTGTAAGTTCAAGAGGAGAAATGAGAAGGGTTTCAAGCATTCTTTCAAGCACTTGAGGTTTTCGCCAAGAACAAGTGTTCTTCGTGGTATGTAAGCTTTAATAGTGTTGGGTTTTTACGCCCTCATGCCAATCATGTAAATTTCATCCATGAGTTCATTTTTAAACTTTATTGATTGAGATCTTGAGGTTTTAGCTTCATTTTTTCATAATTGAGTCTTTTTTAATTCTTCAGGTTAGGATCTTGCGAATTAGTGTTGTTCTTGATGGATTTTGTGTGGGTTTCATTAATAACGTCTTGGGTTTATGAAAATTCTTGAAATTGGGTAATGGAATTGCACTGGGTATGAATTGAATCGAGTTTGGGAGAGGAATAAAAGGGTGGAACAATATTTATGCCTAGGTCCACATCGCGGAGGCACATTAAATTTTCAGTATCCAATCGACCACCCCCTCTATGCATTGCAAAGAGGATACAGAGTTTCTGTCTCGAGATTTATTTTGTGACCAAATATTAATCCCCCTCCGCATCGCGCCATTGCTCTTCAAATTATATATCCATTCTCTTCTTATTACTAACTATCTAAGCCTTTATTAATCATCAAGAGATCCTCTATCCTAATCATAACTCTTAAATTCACATTTCAAATCAAGGTAAAGTTGAGAGGAAATTTCAAGAGAGTCTTTTAAATCATTTTGAGAAGTCTTTTACAAGTATTCATAAATTGATTTAAGACTTGAGTAAATGAGTATGAGAATGCGATGAGTTGACTTTTATGTTTCAAAATGATTATAAGGGGACTAAGTATTCCCAAGAGTAATACTTTTACATTAACGAGAGAAACATTGATTTCTAAATAAGTTTATGTTGAGTCTTGAGCATTACCTCTTTAAATAGGATATTTTGAATAAATATCTCAAATTAAGGAAGAATTATGTTTTTAAACATATGAGCATGCGTTATATATTATTGGGAGTAGTATTGAACACGGATATGGGGATGAGTTCAGACAACTAAAAATCCACATAAACCATCTATGCCAACATGGGTAAAGGGTCATACTTTTTAGACGATTCCTTATTTCTTTTAAAGCATAGCTTAGTGGATCCACTAAGTTTAGGTGTTCTATACCCCGATAAGGTATAGGACAGTTTTGACAGCGTATGTGAGACATTGTATCATCATGTAGCTCATAGTAATGGTTGTCGGTTAGAGTAGCTCCCAAATAAGAGTGAAAGAGTTTATTATTGTATTTTTATACATTTTGAGTCATTATCTACTGTTTTAAAGGTTTTATAAATTGCATATTATTATTATTGCTTTCATATTGAGTTGAGGTGAGTATGTCTTCCCTTTTTGTTAGTTTAGATATATCTTTATGTTTTTGTTTACCCCTTACATGCTTGTACATTTAATGTACTGATACCATTTGGCTTGCATCGTTTCATAATGCAGATACACGTGTTCAGGGTCATCAACCGAAACTTTATTGATCCCTTCGCATTCCAGCTAACTTTGGTGAACCCCTTGCCTTTTGGAGTGCTTCACATTATGGTTTTGTTTGGTTAGGATGTCGTGGGTCTTGTCCCGACTTCCCCTCACAGTATTTCGATGCTTTATAGACAGTAGTAGTTAAGGAGTCTTTTCCCAATTCCCTTGTTGATGTTTTAAAGACTTTGAGTTGAACATTTATGTTTATTTGAGTATTCCAGACAGTTTTGAGTTAAACTATCATAGTAACGATAGCTTATGAGTTAATCTTTGCACTTGAGTTTTCTATGTTGTTGAGTAAGTCTTGCGGTGAGTATTGAGCTAGGCCAAGGGTTCCATTGGGAACCAGTGATGGTTCCCGAGTGCCGACCACGTCTAGGGTGTAGGCTCAGGGCGTGACAAACTTGTTATAAGAGCACAGAATTCAAGAGTCCTAGATTGTCTAGAAAGCCGTGTCTGTAAAGTCCTATTTGTCGGTGTGAAGCGCGCCACATCTATAATTAGGAGTCTACAACATTTAGGAAATATTTCACTTCCTTCTTATTCTTTTAAGAGCGATAGTGTCCAACTCTATAAAAGTTTCCTTCTAATTTGTGCTTGCGCTTATCTACAACATTCCGAAAAATTAGTAAACTAAATTAGAGCCTAATGTGTAAACTACTAGCCTAATGGGGTTTAACGTAAAGGTTAGAGTCGTAAAATAACCTCCAGTGTTTAATAAACTATTTTTGGGTGTAGATGTCATGGTACGCCCCCCCCCCCTAAGGACCAACCAAGGGTCCTTGAAGAGGACTTTGAGAAAGACCAAAAAGCTGTCAAAAGGCAGCCACCCACGAAGGGCATCCATGATCCGTGGATGGACCCACTCCCCGTAGGTGGGGGTCATGGGTTGTCACGACCCAGGGGTACTCCCCAGATGTAACACGATGTACTTGAACCCGAAGAGGTCTCATACAAAACCTTAGCATAATCAAAACATAAGATACTAGAAAAGTATGGGAAAATTTAAAACTTCTTTAACACTATACAATTGAAAACATTTTCAAAAGCAAGCGAAAGTCATTACTAACTTGTTGTCTCAAACCATCTAGTTAAACTCATGAATAAAAGTCTTGGGACGCAACCCATATAAAGTCTAAAACATAAGAAATGACATAAAAGGGAAACATGCGTTTGTACTCAAAGCTATGAGGACTCACCAAATATTTAAGTCTTCTTCCTTCTTAGAAACTAGCCTATAAAGCAATTTAAAAAAAAATAAAAATATAGCCTATAAAGCAACTCAATCTCCAACAACCTACATTTGATTAGAATGTAGGCAATATGCGTTAGTACAAAATGTACCAAGTATGAAAGCTAACACAACAACATAAGAGCATCTCAAAATGGTTTGTCAACATAAGACAGAAGCATAAGAGATAATCACATAGTCATAACATAATCTCCAACATAAGCATCGTATAATCATAAGCCAACATAAGACATAATGATTGAGAATAGGAGATAAGCCAGATTCATATAAACATAATTGACTCTTAGTCATCTATACCATGATAGCACCATTCTCAAGTATCCTCAAAAGCCTACAAATGCAAAGCAAGAATAGCATCCCATAATCCCACCCAAACCAAGTACCCCTTTTTAGTCATCTTAATCATAGTGTATATACATGGTCAACTCTTAAGCTTCTTTACCATAAGGGTATCATACTCCTAAGTAACCTCAAGGCAAACTTGTGCAATGTATGAAAAGCATCCTATAATACCATTCACACAAAGTATCACCTTGAAGTCAACATAGTCATACTTACCCTCCTTTAGTCTCACTCTTTAGCTTACTTCATATAGACAAGGGAACTACCAGCCCTAGTCAAACATATTATGGAAGGCAACTATAGCACAACCCTATCTTAAAATACATCACTCATAACAACTCTTTCTTTAATGACACTAAGTCATAATTGTGCCATGCATGAATAGCATCCCCTAATACTACTCATGCTAAGTACTACTTTTAGGTCCTCATACTAATACTTCTTGATTTGGAACCTAGTTCCTCTCTTTAACTTTAGAACACTATGAGGTACTCTCTTAAGCACATCTTAGTTCATTATTAGATTGAACCCTATGAGATACTACTTATATCATGTCTAGGTTCATTATCTACATGGACCCTATGAGATACTACATTAAGCATGTCTAAGTCCATTCATACTCTTGAACACTATGAAGTACTTCATTAAGTAAGTCTTAGTTCAATTATGCTTTAGAAAACTATGAGATGCTTCTTCAAGCATGTCTAAGTTCATTGGATATGGGGATTGCTACTAGAAACCATAACTAAACTATGTGAAGGCTTCCATCTCATGAGACCTAACTTTGGGAAAGCCCACACTCTATTACGTAAGAGTTCTCCCTTTTTAACTTAGATAGTACACACATCAACTAGGAATGGTTCTCCTTTCTACTTGGAGCCCGGACCCTATCTTGTGTGATACTCCATCTCATCTTCAATATCCACTTGGAGCCAAGCATACACCCTAAGGTTTACTTGTTAAGCCTTGTTTAGCACTCATCTTTCCTGTAAGGATGTCCTTGACAACCAATCCATGTTCAAGTGATTCTATCACTTCATGCTTTCAAGCATTCATAAAGCAGATTAGGTGGGTATAGGCCTTTCACCACAAATCCACCTATTAGACTTCTATTCTGTTTTAGATATTACTTTCAAAGCCTTTAAATCAATAGTTGATCACATTTGCTTCACCCTAAAGTCCTAGCTATCATGATCACAAACCTTACTCTCAAGGTTTCCTTCTGAACCTCTTCTTTATGTCTAGGTTTCAAAGTATTTTGAAAACATCTTTCATTACTAGGTGATTCTAGTCTTAATTGATCATAAAGGTTCAATTCTAACTTTACAAGTCAATATCAATCATATTCAACAAGGTCTAGTTCAATTCATCATTATCTGATCCTAACTTTGATCAATTACTACTCATGACATTGATTTAGTAAGATTGCTCATGAACCTTCAATTTCACCTCTAATCGCATAAATCCACAAAACTTGTAACTCATCAAATAATCTAGGGTTAACCATTGAAATCATCCAATTTCATCATAATATCACAATTCAATGCAAAATTAACCATAAATAAGTATTATCCAACCCTTTGGGATCATACCCAACTATACCCATACATTGGAAGTAACCCTAGCTTAGATTGGGGTTCTTCTTCACAAATTAGGGCATTACTAAGTGAACTCTATGGGTGGAAGAACCCATAGATGAAAATATAAACATACCTTAATTCAAAGCCCTACTAAGCTTGCTTCAATGGAGAATTTCGACCTAGCCTCCCTCACTTCTTCTTCTTCTTCTTCTTGGGTGTTATAGATAGAGAAATATTTGAGTGGAGTGGATTTTGGGGTTTTGATTTGGATCTTGTGTAAAGTGACTTAAAATGGTAGGCTAATGACTTAAAACAGTCTAAAAATGTAAATAAAACTCATATAAAATGACCCCATTAATTAACTAAATGTTTTCGAATTTACTAAACCAACCCTCACTAGGCAGCCATGGTTCTAGGCACCACGTCCCTCTTCACGAGCTGTCAAGAGCACCACGGCCCATGGTCCCTTGACCAGTGGCTCCCTTCAACTAACCAAACTCCCTCACAACCAAGGCATGTCCACGAGCCTTCCTACGAGCCGTGGTCATGACTACGGGCCATGAACTGGCTCGTGGTCCCTTGGATAGTAGCCAAGCTTCAAGGCTTCAACTCCAATAAGGCTAAGGGGTCTTCACAGACTGTGGTCAAGTCCACTGGTCGTGAAGGTGGTCGTGAACCCCTTGGGCAGTAGCTTGCCAAGGTTGGGCAGCCTTGGCCCCTTGGCTTAGGCTTTCCCTTTTGCCTTGACACTTGCCCTTCCCATGCTCAACCAAATTCTAGATGGTTTTCTAAGCTACAAGGTCTAACGCGTACCTTTACGTTCAACTACTAAACCACTCATTCCAAGAACATAAAGTTTCATCTACCACTCTAATTCTCAACATCACACTCTAGAACCCTAGCTTTTGGCTCTAGTTTAGTCTACTAATTTTCGGGGCGTTACATGGTTCAAGGTTGAACCTTCCCCTTTTTTCTTATCCCTATACCATCACCCACGTTTGACCAGTACGGTCCGTGGACCCACACACATTCCGTGGGTGAGGTCTCGCGGGTGAGTGCAGTTTTTGGTCATTAGTGTTTAAATTAGGGGTTAAGGGAGGAGCTTAGAGTTAATTAATTAATTAAGTACGGTCGTTTAATATTAATTAGACTACGTATATAAACCTAATAGACCTCTAAACTAAAGGGAATTAATTCATTCTTTCAAGACCCCAAAATAAACTCTTTCCCTCCCAAATATTTATCTCACTAAAACCTCCATCGGAGAAGAAGAAGAAGAAGAAGAAGAA